>CM034471.1:16535263-16733540 GCA_019925255.1 Litchi chinensis
GAGCTAGGCGAGCTAAGATGCGAGCTCGCAGCTCTAGCTGGCCTGACAGTATTGTAGCCCATAGCAGCTCGTGCAGATTAAGAGTTGGAGATAATAATTTAGCTAGCTAAGTGAAAGTTTCGTTTGTGAATAAGTGTAGGTGACAGTGAGCTGAGGGAGGAGGTCGCTGAAGAGCTCGCGAAAGCATTAGCACAAGAGAATAGGACAGCAAGCAGTGAGTGTGAAAAAGAATTTATCTATTTTAAGATGCTTTTTAGATTTTATTGCAATTATTATATAAGTTCTTATAAATTATTTTTAGCTCATCAGCAGTTCATGTTAGCATGAGATTTTAGCCTATTTGAATATAGTAGAGCAAAAAAAAAAAAAAAAGATTTCCAATGACTAATGGAATGACCCGAGCCTATTGGTAGATAGACCTTCTAGCATTTTAGACCCGGCCGGTATACCCCACAGTGTAGGGCAAGTATTGGGAGGGTTAGTCCACTGACATCAGGGGGATAGAGTCTGTTATGTTTGTGAGTCACTTTCTACACCGTGGGGTATTGTCTCGCTTGCGGTGTGCGATGATAGTTCCGCCACGCAGTAGCAAGGTGTCTTTATAGCTTTGTCACGGTGAGCAATGATAGTTATTCCGCCACGTGACCCCTACACTGAGCGGAGCTGGTCTACCCGTTCATGTGGTTGTAGTTTCCCTTGGGTTCCCATTAGTACATAGATTTTAGTAAGATCAGCATACCTTTGAAAAGCAGATTTCAAAAGAAATTATTTTAGAAAAAGTTTTCGAATTTCTACGGAAAATTTATGAGACTCAAGTTTTTGAAAACAAACCCCTTTAAAGAAAATGTTTTCAGGAGGTATTTTATAAAACTTAATCAAACTCTCGCACTCACTAGGCTTTATAGCTTACTATTATTTTCAAAATCTCCCAGGTGCAGGTACAAAGAATCAAGGTACCAGTCCGCAGCAATCCGGCTAGGTGGGTCAGACGACTGATGACGCAACATTTCATTTTGTGACCATTGGGTTTTAAATGTTTTTATCATGCTATTAGACGCCATTTAAAGATTGAATAATATTTTGTGGATGTTTTACGTAATCGCGTTGATATATCTACTTTGATTAATATTATTAGCTATATTTATCAAAATGCTTTTCAGATACACTTTTAAGCAAGTGGTTCATAAGTACAGGTTCGCTCCACGACGTCCCTTTTAGGACTTGGTATTTAGATTTCAGAAGGGCCTCGTGGGGTGCCCAGCAGGACCATCGGGTCCATTAGAGGGATTTCGGGTCGGGTCTTGTCATATTATGTGTTACAACTAAAAGAGTTATTACAATTAGTAACTATAATTGCATTTACTAATTTACTAATGGTGATCATATTTATTTATTGTAATCATATATGTGTAGTTGTAATAATATATAATAAATTACAATCATATATTTTAAAATGTCATCATGTATTTTTTTTTTTTTTGTCAAGTGTATGCATACCTTTAGTGTACCTAAGAGGACCATATATAAATATAATGTTTTTATAATCAAGTATATCTGATTTTAAAAAGTAAGAACTAACTAAGAAATTCATCAATTACATTTTTTGAATTAAATAGGAGAGAGAATTTGTTTTAGGAGAGAAAATACAATGATGAATTTGATTGGTTGATTTTTACTTTTTAAAATCAGATATACCTTATTATAAAAGTCTCATATATATACATACATATACACACACACATAGTGCCTAAAATATATTTGTTCATCCATAGAGGAGAGGGTTAGAAAGGCTAAATAAAGATGTCAAAAGAGTAAAGCTAGTCCAACCCATTCTTAATTCATTTTGGATCCAATCTAACTCGGTCTGTTATCATAAAGCATCATATTTGGTTCAAACCCACCTTTTAAATGTTCGAATATGAGGAAGCTTTAGTAAAGAGTGGCAGTAGTTGCACCCTACTAAAGTTGTACAATTGTAATTTATTATTGTGATTACAACTAAATAAGTTATTACAATCAATAAATATGATTACACTTATTATTTACTAATTTACTAATTGTGATCATATTTATTGATTGTAATCATACATATTTAGTTGTAATCATATATAACAAATTACAATCATACATTTTAAAATGAGATAATGGATTTTTTTTATTAAGTGTATACATACCCTAGGTGTACCTAAGGGGACTATATATATAATGTTTTTATAATCATATACTTATTTTAAAAAATAAGGACCAACCAATCAAATTTATCAATTACATTTGAATTAAATAGGAGAGAGAATTAAATGAATGAATTTGATCAATTGGTTTTCTTCTATTTTTAAAATTAAATATACTTATTATAAAAGTCCTATATTTATACATATATATATACACACACACAGTGCCCAAAATATATTTGTTCATCCATAGAGAAGAGGGTCAAGAAGGTTAAATAAAGATGTCAACAGAGTAAGGCTAGTCCAACCCAATCTTAATTTAGTTTGGATCCAATCTGACTCAGCCTATTATCATAAAGGTTCATATTTGGTTCGAACCCACCTTTTAAATGTTCAAATATGAGGAAGCTTTAGTAAAGAGTGGCAGTAGTTGCACCTTACTAAAGCTTTATATGCACTCCATTCATAAATATAGCCCTATTGAATGTTATTTAAAAATTTATAATTTATAATTATAATTTACTTAATGAGGTGAACTTATGAAAGGGGAGTACTATATTTTAGAGAGGTGTAAATATCGATCCTCTTCAATAAATTATTATACAAGTCGAGTTCAGTTCGAAACCAATCAATTTGACTTGCAAACTTTTTATTTTTTTTTTTTAGATATGCTAATTTTTAAAATTAAAAGAAAAAACATGACAAAAGCAAGTAAAGTCTGCTTGACAATTTTGTGTGGCGTTCAACCATAATATTTTCAGTATTTTGCATTTATATCTAAATCATTACATTAAAAGTAAAGTGGCATGTTGACTACTGACATAACAAATTTTTTCTTTCATGTATGGTAGGTTCTATTCGATATATTTCTTTTATGAGTTTCAATATTTTCACCCTTCTAAAACTGTTTATACACCATTTTATAAGTTCATCCATATTAAATGAGTCATAATTACTAATTTTTTAAAGAAGAAATTGTAATTAATTATCTTGATGTTTGATCAACTTGCAACTTGATTATATTTTTTTACAAAATAACTAACTAATCCATTTGACCATTAGGTTAACCATTAGAGTTAATTAAAACATAAATGATAGAATGACAATAAGATCATTTTCTTCCTGAAATAAAATGGAACAACAAAATATACCAAAAAATTTTATTTTTTAAGCAACCTAAAAAACCTTCTTAAAATAAAATAAGAAGTAAAAACAACATTCATCTTCCTCTTCGTCAATTTTTTTTTCAAAGAAAAGAAAAAAATTGATTGACTATGGCAAAAGGCTGAAATAAGATTTATCAATTCATCAAGAACTCCACAACCATAAACTTGGGTTTGTATGATTTAGTTTATGATTATGAATTTGGATTTTGATATTTTGTCTTGAGAATCATTATCCTTTTTAACTTTCTACAAATTTCATGAATAACTGGACACCAAAGTTTCATGAAAACAATCATTTTAGTTGAAAGTAAACTTTTCTTTTTCTATTAGTGGAGAAAATTATGACTTGCGAACATGTTTCATCTTTTTATTTGCTTGATTTTTGTTCTTATTAAATTTTTTTGTTGTTCTAATTGCAAATTTTGTGAAACTTTTCTTTTTCTATTAGTGGAGAAAATTATGACTTGCGAACATGTCTCTTCTTTTTCATTTGCTTGATTTTTGTTCTTATTAAATTTTTTTGTTGTTCTAATTGCAAATTTTGTGACTTTGTGATAAAAAAAAAAGAAGATGATGATGATTGTCAGTCGTTGTGATTTTGTAAGGATATTGAGTGAGATTTTGGAATTTATTTAAGGAAAAGATGTTGAAAAAAATTGATAATTTTATTTTTATTTTTATTTTATTTTAAAAGGTTTTTTACTTTTTAAGTTGTTTTAAAGGAAAAAAAAAAATCATTTTTGTTAGGTTTTGTTGCTCCATTTTAATTTAGCAAGAAAATGATCTTATTATCCTTCTACCATTTATGCCTTAGTTAACTCTAATAGTCAAAGGAATTAATTAGTCATTTTGTAAAAAATATAATCTAGTTGCAATTTAATCAAACATCAAAACATTTCATTACAATTTTTCCTCTAATAAATTAGTAATTATGACTTATTTAATATGAGTGAACTTACAAAGGGGTGTATAAACAGTTTTAGAGGGGTGAAAATATTGACATTGTTCTTTTGTTTTATAATAGGTCCAATTTGATTCAACCTAGCTTGACTTATTGATAGGGATGAGAATGAATTGGAATAGAGTCGGATCAACTTGCACCCAAATTTGATCCTAAATTTTGTTGGGGTGCTCCAAACCCAACCTGTGACCTAAATAAGTGATCACTTTTTGCCCCAAATCCAAACCCGTTTGGGGTAGTTTGCCTCAAATCTAATTGACTCGATTCAATATTAAACAAGTTACAAAAATTATATTAAAACAAATATATAAACAATAAATAAACATTAAAATGTAAAATAACTTAATCTTTACTTCAATTTAACATCACATTTAGACAATATCAATATGAAGTTCATGGAAAATATAAATTCATTAAGTGCAAACACCAAAATAATAACTATCACATAACAAAGTTCTATTACATATAAAAACCAAAACAATAACTATTACATAATAATAGTACAAACTATTTTTAATTTTTTTATTTATTTAAATTATGAGATTGAAATTATTGAATAATAATTCTTTATCCTTTTATATAGGTCTCTCTATGGCTATATATTTTTAAGAAAAAGGAAGAAAAATTTACTGCTCTTAACCTTTAACTTTTTTCTTTTTTCCTTTTTTTTTTTTTAAATACTCATGCAATGGTGATAATTCAAACCTAAAACACTAATGAGTTATTATTATTACTTATTTATTTTTTGAAAGAAAAACACTAATGAGTTGTACAAGGACAAAATAAAAGTAAATGTATAGTTGTTAGACAAGGTGAGCTATTGTATTCGAACCCTTAACTCTTATATAAAGTGAAAATGAAGTATAATTAGTAAATGATTAGAAATTTTAAGTTTATTCATAATAACAAATTTATATAAGGCTTGCTTGGGATGGCTTTTGAAAGCCATCTTTTAGCTTCCTCCCAAAAGTTAATTTCAGGGCTGTTTCAATGGAAAAATAAAATGGGCTTCTATCATCTAGAAGCTCTTTTAATGAAAGCTAGCTCATATGACTTTTGACAAAAGGGCTTCCTATTAAAAACAAGGAAAATTAATACTTCTTTTAATGAATTTTTGGTTATTTCAAGTTTAACCTTATTTTATGGAACAATAAACCAAAAATTCCCTTCATATCACAGCCTTTACTCTTTTATACATTTTTTTTTCCCATTCTAAAAAAATTAAGAACCGTAAAAACCATGGAGTTGAACTTGACAACATAGGTTCAATCAAAAGTAAAGACTTAAATTATTGTCTTTTAGTTCATGACTTACAATATCTAAGACTTTTGTTGCTTCATTTGGTATAATCCACTTTGTTCCATCAACTTCATTCACCCGCAATGTTTTTCATCAAGGTTTCTTCTTTCTTTTTCCTAAACTATTTTTGTAACTATTTAGAAATTTTGAGGGCTGTTCAGTGGGGTAGGTATTATAGTGTTCGGTTCAGTTCCTGTTGTAACCAAACCAAATCGAAAATTGTTTGACTCTCAATATGGAGAACTAAACATGGTCATTTAAGGGGGGAGAATGGAACCAAATTGAACACCTTTAGTTCAGATTGTTTTTTTTTTATTTTGGGCCTGTTTCTGGGCCCAAATTTTTTTAGTGTTTTTAGCTTGTTATGAGGCTATTACTGTTGGGCCAGTTAATTTTAATTGTTTTGGACCATTTTTGGGTCTGCCTTGTCATGTGGGTTGCAAGCAAAGATATTATATGGGTGAAACAAAAAAAATATGTAGGTGTAACAAAATATTCAACTTACCTTCAATTTCAATATTATATATATATATATATAAATTAAACTCCAAATTCAACACAAAAACTAGAAGGTATAACGTAGTCATTCAACACTCTCCACAAATACTAAACAAAATATTCAACAGTCCACAATACAACATTGTTCGCATCACAGACACTAGATAGTCCCAATCCAACACAAAAATAGTTCAACAGTCCACCAAACTAAATGGATTCGATAGTCCTTAAATATAAAAATGCAACAAAACATGAGAATTGAGAAACAAATTTTTGTATCTCCAACACAACAAAACATTACACAACATGACAAACTCCATTATGCATTTTTGTGTCTCCAACTCCAAAGATTAGCTTCAAAGTTCAAACACTTTTTGTAGCCCTTCAAAATAAATTTTTAAGTACACTAAACAAATAATAAACGAATAATGATATTAAAAATAACATAAACTATAAAATCTTACCATCGCAATTTCAAGCCAAATCTAAATCAGTTGAAGTTGAGCTTCACTTGCTCCATCCTTATAGGACATTACATCAAAAATTAAGTAAAATCAAATTATCAAGTAATATTTATATAAACATAAACATAAAAAATAAAATGTAAATACTCAACTAAATTATAAACTCACTAGTTTCAACGAATTAGTAACATTGAATATTTTGAACACTATTACATAAAATATAAATACTCAACTAAATTATAAACTCACTAGTTTCAATGGATTGGTAAAATTGAATATTTTGAATACTATTATCGTTATGTTCCGCATGCTCTTCTACATAAATAGTTACGGGCATTAGGTCGAAGCATTCAACCAATTTTGATAACAAATCATCCCTTCCATCATTTTAGAAGTTAATGAACTCCTAAATTGATCTAGAATATGACCACCACTGCTAAAAGCTTATTCCGACCCCATTGTTGAAACTTACATTGCCAGCACATTCTTTGATATACTTGCCAAAGTTGGGTCCTTAGTATAAAAATTCTTTTACCAATTCAACAAATTAAACATATCATTATCTATAGGCTCACATTCTTCCAACAAATACAAATCCAACTCACTCTTCTCCACTTTTGCACTTCACTCTCTTTATCCGATCCCTTATAATATCACTTCTTCACTTTTGTTTGCTCTACTTGTCTGACAATTGCCACCAAGCATAATCAAATCACCACCACCATACTCAATGGGATGATCACCTCAATCTTCACTAGAGTGCATTGATTTACAATAATCATGTATATCTTCAACATCCTTTTTATTTGTGTAGTCATGGATTTTACTTCTTACTCAAGATAAAAAGTCTCCAATTGATATGCAATATAATCCAATTTGTACGCGGGGTCAAACACATGAGCTCCCAATAATATGTTTTTTAGTTTTATCTAGGCCCTCAATACTTAAAAAACTTTTGTGTCATGCTAGAGGCCATCCAAATTAGAAGCTGATTAGTCAAACTTTCCAACTCATTGATTTTTCAATATGTCATCACTCGCAAAGAAGTACTAAATCCCAAAGTAATCTCATAAAAGGACCATAAAAACGAACAAATACGATGGAATAGTCCTACTGCTTTGAAGTAGGTGACCAAACAGCTTCTTTCCATTCTCGCTTTTAGAAAAGTACCTACCCATCCTCTTCCTTTAATAGATCATAAGCTTTTTGTAATTGTTAGCACTCTTTAACATCAAGTATGTTGAGTTTCACCTTGTAGGATAATCCACAGATACCAAACCCGGTAGCCTAAACTTCTCATCTTTAACACTTATTTTATACCTCGCCAATCATCTAAGAGAAGGTCTAACATACTTCACTACATTTTGAATGACTACAATTGACTCATGGATATTTTTCAAACCATCATCCACAATCAAATTCAATATTTAGACACAACATCTAACATGTAAATATTTTCCCTCCTATAACTGTTCCATGCACATGTCAACTATTCAATTTCTAGATCAAATAGTTTAAGGCAATAAAGTTTGCAATTGCATTGTCAATAGTAATGAAGAAGACTTTATCAATACCCCAATCAAACAAAACCCTCTCAATGCACTTACCAATTGATTCCTCTTTGTGATCTTCTATTGGAGTGAAGTTCAAGTTCCTCTTTTGCAAATGCCACTCATTATCAATAAAATGAGATGTCACAACTATGTAATTAATATTTTGGATCCTATTCTAAGTGCTTGTGGTTAGACAAATTCTCACTTTACTTTCCTTAAACGTTCTCTTCAATAGTTTCTTCTCACTAAGATAAAATTTGTACACATCTCTCACCATTGTTCTCTTATATGACATTTCAAATAGAGGGCACAATGCTTTATTATACCTTCAAAATCCCCTGTTCTCCAAAAATTTAAATAATAATTCATCTTATACAATCATCTCTACCTATCTTTTTCGATATTCTTCTTGACTAGAGTAATATGTAGGCAAATTACTACCATATCCTTTTAATGTTTTTTACCTCACTAATATTTTTTGAGTGACATCAACCTGCTTAGCTTTGAGTACTGTACACTTATCATTAATATGTTTGTTCATGTTTGTGGTCCCATTAGAGAAAGAATCACAAACATATGTAGCCCTATAATGTTTACACCTAGACCTTCCTTTTCCCTCATGAGTTTAGAACACCTCAAAATGCTCCCAACAATCTAACTTAAGCCTACCACTACCTTTTGTCTTCTTTATATTTTATTCATCCTATGATTTTGATTTTTTTTTTCAACCAAATTAACATCATCAAATTCAGACTCCGAGCCACTCTTTATATTTTTCTCTATCTATTCACAACAACAATTACACATAACGAATAATAAGAATAATCAAACTAGCCAAGTCAACATGATATCACATGTTTTAAACAAGTCAACATAATACACACAAATTATTTAATCAAGCATCCTTTTCTATTGACAAAGAAAAATAAAAACAAAATTAATCAAGTTTTTATGTAGTTTTGGAGTCAAAAGAGGCACTAGTACATAGGACAAGTCAAAATTATTCAATACACCAACAAAAAGTTAATCAATCCACTAGAGATCTTTACACTACAACAAGATGCCTAAAAAAATTAAATCAATCCACTAACAAAAATGAAGAAAACAATGATAAATATTAATTAAATGGGAAATTAAAAAAAAACAAAAAAACATGAAAAATCATGATTTGCAATCAAACAACAAGTCAACCAACAAAACCAACAACAATAACTTTAAAACAACAAACACAACCTCTCCAAACATAACCCAATAACAGTCCTACAATCACACTAAGTTAGGTTTTCAACCGAATAACATAACCCAATAATAGTCCTACAAACTCAAAACAATGGTTCTGTGTCAAGTTCTTCATCACAATATTGAATACAACCTTGCCAAACACAAACATCAAACCAATTCCAATCACATTAAAACCAATAGACTGTTAATGTTAAAAAAAAAAAAAAATCAAATAGATTGTCACCTGAGAGATTAGAGTTACTATTGTTGTAGTTGATGTGAATTTTCATGGTGAACAACTAAAATGATAGCTTGAGAAGTGAGATTGGTGAGTGATTGGCAAAACCCAAAATGAAAGAAGAGAAATTAAAGGATGAAAGAAGAGAAATGGGAGATTGGTAAGTCGTGACCCTATGAGTGAGATATTGACATGCTTGAAAGTTGAAACTGTAATGAGAGATTGAGATACTTATTGAAAAATCAAGGTGGGTGAGAGATTGAGATGAGAGCTTTATGGGTCACAGTGACGACGATGATGATGAGCACATTTAAGTTTAGAGATGAAAGGTCAAAGGTGGGTGACTAGCTGTGAGGTGAAGAAGAAGAAAATAAGTTGATGCTTGATTTAGGGTTTGGGAGGTTTATATAAGGGCATCGAAAATTACGCATGTGCCCTTATCTTTGAGATTGAGTTGGTTTTGGATACCAAGAATAGAACTGAATTGAGACAAACCATGTTTTCTTAAGTGCCCCAAACACCCTTAATTTAAACAAAGGAACCGAATCAAATACCAGAGGATTAGGTCGAGTCGGGTCATTCAAATTAGTTTCTAGGTTTCATGCCCAACCTTACTATTCACATTAATAATGGGTTTGATGCCAATGATGAATATCGTCACGTACCATATGATTATCATTTGGTTAAATGTTTGTCTTAACCACCTCATTATTATTATTAATTAGCTGCCTTAATATTATTATTAACTACATCTTTGGGACATCTACTTTTGCTTTTGCAGCCTCATTTGGATTCTTGGAAGATTTTTGTTAATAAATGATGCATATAAAGTTAGGATATGTATCTACACTTGGACTATTTGAAACAATTGTGTTCCTTTTTCAATTTGTAAATGTGATAAAGAAGGATAAAATAGATGGTAGTTTAAGTAAACAAGAGAGTGGAAGGTTAAATACGTCCACCAATTCCATGACGGGTGAGAATTCAACAAAAGTTGTGAAAATATAAATGAATCAAAGGTAGCAAATACCGATAGCAGGGAATTGATAGATGAACAGATTTAGAAGCTGGAAAGTACTCAAGGTGAAGGTTTTAAAAATGGAAGTATTGTGGGTGGAAGAGGAGAAAACTAAGACCAAGCGAAAGAAAATGATTCTTATGAGCAGGATGGTTCTGCCATGAGAGCGTGAAACATACTGCAAATTCAATTAAGCCAATTGTTATTGATGGTGGACATGTGTTGGAATGGAACGAAAAGTGTTATGAGTATTTTTCGGGCTATATAAATGGGTTGGAAAAAATCTGGTAGAAGCCCTACAAGTAAATCCAATGAAGTGGCCCAGCAAATGAAGACCCGGTTCACCAGTACCCAACCCGAACGAGCTCCTCAGCTCGAGGGGACGAGCTCGCATTGTCATTCACCTACAGGTCACTACCAGTATTACTTAGCTCGCTCTATGCACAACTCGCTACTCAGAGGCGAAGTCTAGCTTGAGATCGTCCAAGACAGTCTCTAGCTCACAAATTGAACACCTCGTTAAGAAAATCTTTCAGAATGGCAACAACCCAAATTGATCATGATTCTTCTATTAGAATTGGAAATAAATTCAAATTCAAATGTTGATAGATCTGATCCCTGATTTAATGGAACCGACTCCTAATTTGGTGCAAATTGATTTGGAATGTAATTAATGCACTATTCTTTCTTATTTAATTTCAACTCAAATTGTAAATGCCCCTCCCTATAAATAGGGGCTAAAATTCATTGTAACACATACATAAGTAATAATAGACTGTTACTTTGCAAATTATTATAGGAACAGTCATGGACATAGGTATTATTCTGGCCGAACCACATAAGATATTAGTGCGGTGTTGTTCTTCCTCTCTTTCTCTTTTGTTTTCTACCTTGTTTCTCATTAATTGTAGGTATTAAGCTTGAACTTTTGATCGACCAGATTTCACCGTCGATATTTTGGCACTAGAAGAAGGGCCCAAACTGTAATTTTCTTGACAACAATTCTCTTGAGTTTTCAAAGACATGACAAGAGTGAGAACAACCAGATGTTTAGACACGGAGGTTGACCAACCAAAAAGTCAGACGAGTCAAGAGCAGCATAATATTTAGCCAATGGAAGATGCACTTATACCCACAACAGACAGATATCATGTTCCGGCAGTTGGTGCTATTGCGGGCATGCCTCCCTTGCCCCCTCACCAACCAGTACCAATCGCCCCAACAGCCGAGGGGATGTAAGCGTAGCATCAAAGGCAAGAGGCGTTGAAGGATACTGTCCGGTAACTTACAAATACAGTGAGGGCATTGGCACAGGCCCAAGCACAGAATGTGCTCAGACTTAAGGCTGGTGTTCCGAGACAAACATATCCATAGCCTGAAGAGGGAGTGCAAGCACCTAAAAGATAGTTAAGAGAGGTGCCACGACCTATTGGTTCAACTCGCTCTTCTAATTCGCGCTCTAGAGTTGGAGGTCGCCAAGTCACGAAGAGAGATAAGTTGCGTGTCTTGTAAGCTTGATAGTAAGGGTTAGTTAGGATGGAAGCCGTCGTGTGGAAGCTGGTCATAATCGAGTTCGAGCCATATCTCGGTATGAAAAAGATAAGGTAGATATCAGCGACGTGCATGGTTGCATCGAGTTGGCGGCTCGCTCAAGGAAAATAAAAGATATGAGTCAAAACGTCGCTCCCCAGGTCGCGATCACAGGAAGGGACAAAAACCTCAGGATCCACAAATAGAAGAGCTCCTTTAGAGGGTATAATAGCTCGAAGCGCAACCTAGCACCTTAGACCAACATGACCATTATGGAGAAATGACTCATTTTACCAGGGAGATCGAGACACAGCCTCTCCCTATCAAATTCAAGGTCTCTAGCATTCTGTAGTACAATAGAGACAGTGATCCCTACGACCACTTGGATGCATTTAATGTCCAGATGGATCTTCAAACGGACAACTCGCTGGTTAAGTGTCGTGTCTTCCTAGCCATCTTAGGGGATATTCGGCCGACTTGGTTTAAAAACCTTCCAGCTTGTAGCATAGAAAGTTGGAGGATTGCCAGTAGAAATTTGTCAACCAATACAGGGCTCTGAGGAGGCAACTAGCATCATCTTATCATCTGGCCACCATTTTCCAGGGTCAGAATGAATCGTTGAAGAATTATATTACTAGGTTCAGACGCGAGGTCACCAATGTACAGAATCTATCGGACGAAAGTGTCTTAACTGCGATCTCAGTCGGGTTTCGCAAAGATGGGAAATTGTACTAGAGTATTTACAAGTCTCTAATAAAATACCTAGGAGAATTTTATAAGCCAGTTGTGAAAGAAATCATATAGGAGGAGACTTTCGACCCTAAAAAGTCTAATCAGAAAAGTGAAGCGGGCAGTTCCAGTCAGCCAAAGAAGAGAAGTAATGATATGAATGAAGGTGAAGGTTGAAGCAGTGGCTCGAGCAATTAGATTGCCAAAAAAGCCAGCAGAGAGCCCATGAATGAGCAACCTCAAGGTCAGAGTTGCTGTGGCAATTACAGCATCCTGTCAGATTCACAAAACATTATTTTGGCAATGGAGAGGAACAGAGAGGACTTTGGAAAGCCTCATCCTTTAAGAGCCTCTGTTGAATAGAGAGATATGAGCAAGTTTTGTATTCATCATAATGAAGTCGAGCATAATATTTAGGATTGTTGGGCATTAAAGGACGTTATTGAAAGACTGATTAAGAGAGGTCACCTGAGAGATTATGTGGTGAGACCAGCAGATCCATAACCTTAACGACAACGATCTCAATAACAATAACAACCAGCACAGCAATAGCCCCAGCGAGCTCCTATGCAAGAGCATGAACCTACGGTAAGAACAAATTCACTATTCATAGTAGGCCCCATATTGTAGGTACATCAAACAGGTCGCATGAATGGTATGTACGGAAAGCAAACTATGCCTTGCTAGTAAGTCATAGTGGATTGGAGGGACCTGCGAAGAAGGTAAAGACAACCTTGAATGACATTGTTTTCACCAATGAAGACGAGAGACGTGTGTGTTGGCCTCACAATGATGTTATCCGAGCAAAGATTAGCAATGTGAAGGTATGACGAATTATGATTGACATAGGGAGCTCGGTCAATGTAATGTACAAGGGCTGTTTCGACCAGATGAGGCTGAGAGTAGAATAGTTGAAGCCTTCTCCAGAGCCTCTTTATGACTTTATTGGAGATATCATCACACCAGTAGGCCAGATTAAGCTACCACTCACGCTCGGGGAATCAGGTCGTCAAGCTACTATGTTGACAGATTTTTTTATCAATGACTACCCATTAGTTTACAATGTGGTCCTGGGAGACCTACGATGAACGATCTGGATTTTGTCACCTCCACCAGGACCTTTACAATCAAATTTCCAACCCCCAATGGGATATGGTGTGTTCGAGGAGAGCAGCACTTAGCCAGACGTTGCTATGAAGATGCTGTCAAGATAGGGGTTAAATGAAAGAAAATGAACGTTGTTTCAGGGGACAATCCACGAGCTATGAGTAAGAAAGGGGTAAGTCATGACCTTGACCCGTAAGAGGTGAATGCAAACAGAGCTATTGAGCCTGTTGAAGAGCTTAAAGATGTCGAAGTTAGTGAGGTGGATGCAGAAAGATGCCTCAAGCTAGGGCGAGGCTTGACTCCAGAAGCGAGAGCACAGCTCGCTGATTTTCTTAAGGCGAACTTGGATGTTTTTTCTTGGAACCATGAAGATATGGTGGGAATAGACCCCAAGGTTATATTGCACAGATTAAACGTTGATCCCTACCATAAACCAATTCGGCAGAAGAGGAGGCTCATGACAGGGGAATGCTACTTCACATTGAAGGAAAAAAGAGATAAGCTATTGGCAAATAAGTTTATCTGTATAGCTTATTACCCAACTTGGATTGCCAATCCTATACTGGTGAAGAAGAAGAATGGAAAGTGGAGAACCTGTATTAACTTCATAGATTTAAACAAAGTATGCCCAAAGGATAGCTTCCCCTTGCCTAGAATAGACCAGCTCGTGGATGTAATAGCTAGTCATCAACTCTTGAGCTTCATAGATGCATACTTGAGCTACAACTAGATCCCAATGAACCCCGAGTACGAATAGCACATCTCGTTTGTTACTGATTGTGACCTATATTGCTACAAAATGATGCCCTTCGGACTAAAGAACGCATTAGCGACCTATCAGTGCCAAGTCAACATGACATTCGAAGAACAGATTGGGAAAACCATGGAAAGGTACGTAGATGATATGCTAGTGAAATCCAAATAGGTGGATAACCATACGTGTGACCTGGAGGAAACATTCTAGATTCTGAGGAGCTACCAGATGAAGTTGAACCCGTATAAATGCGTATTCGGGGTAGCCTCTGAGAAATTCTTTGGCTTTATAGTGAATAATAGAGGTATCAAAGTCAATCCCAAGAAGATAAAGAGGTTGATTGATATGAGGTCTCTTACTCGGGTTAAAGACGTACAAAGCCTCAATGGTTAGGTCACAACTTTTAGCAGGTTCATCCCGAAGGCAACAGATAAATGCATCATTTTCTTTGATGTGTTAAAGAAGACAAAGAACTTCAAATGGACTGAACAGTGCGAGATGGCTTTCCAGTAATTGAAGGAATATATGGACCGAGCTCTACTTCTTTCCAAGCCTAAAGAATAGGAGAAACTCATTTTATACTTGGGGGTAACTCAGCATGCTTTGAGCACTGCTTTGGTGAGAGAAGAAAAGAAGACACAACTTCCTGTATATTATGTAAATAAGAGATTGCTTAGTGCTAAAACCAGGTACTCGTAGATGGAGAAGCTCTCCTATTGTCTGGTAGTTGCATCGAGGAAGTTGCACCCCTATTTTTAAGCCCACAGAATTAAAGTCCTCACCCAATATCCGCTGAAGCAAGTTTTCCAAAAATCACACACCTCAGGTCACTTACTCAAATGGGCAGTAGAGCTAGTATAACTTGACATCCAGTTTAAACCAAAGTCAACAATCAAGGCCCAAGCTCTAGCAAATTTCACTGTAGAGTTTACGGGGCCCGGAGATAAAGAGGTCGAATCCTCTGAAGGCCCAGCCTGGGAATTATATGTTGACAAATCGTCTAATGAGCAGAAAGCTAGAGTTGGAATTTTGTTAATTAATCCTAAAGGCCACAAGATCCTTTGCACCTTAAAGTTTGGCTTCCATGCCACCAATAATGAAACTGAGTATGAGGTGTTGCTCACAGGTCTGCGTCTAGCTAAAAAAATACAAGCTGAGCACCTAAGGATCTTCAGCGACTCTTAGCTTGTAATCTGCCATATTCAGGGAGAGTATCAGACCAGGAGATAAAAAATGGTTGTGTATCTCCAGAAAGTTCAAGAGTTGCTAAGTGCTTTTCAGAAGTATAAGGTGAGGCAAATCCCACGAGCTCAGAACTTATATGCAGCTGCACTAGGTCGCCTAGCAGCCACCTGAGATGCAGATTTTTTAGGAGCAATCCCAATAGAGTTCCTGCCAGTTCTAAGTATAGAAGAGAAAGACTCAGTGATAGTCATAGCTGTACAGCCTAATTTATGGATGAGCCTAATCTTGAACTATTTACAGGATGAGAAGTTGCCAAGTGACAAATTGGAGGCACGACGCTTGCGAGTCAAAGCAGTCTGATATTGTATCTATGATGACATGCTGTACAAGAAAGGTTTCTCAGCTCTGCTCTTGAGGTGTATTGATAGCCAGGATTACGAGACAGTGATGAAGCAAATACATGAGGGTCATTGTGGAAATCATGCTGAGGGGCTATCTCTAGCTCAAAAGGTACTCTGACAGGGATTCTATTGGCCCATAATAAAGCAATACGCCCTCAACCTAGTAAAAAAGTGTGACAAGTGTCAAAGGTTTGCTTAAGTCCCACGAGTCTCGCCAGCTTATCTTTAACAAATGGTGAGCCTGTGGCTTTTTGCAATCTGGGGAATCGATCTGATTAGGCTTCTACCAACAGCTTGCGGAAGATGCAAACATGTTGTGGTCACTATGGATTATTTCACCAAGTAGGCAGAAGCTAAAGAGCTGATAGAAATCTCCATAATGAAGATAGAAAAATTTGTGTAGAATAATATTATTTGCAGGTTCGGGGTTCCTCAACAGATCCTGACAGATAATAAGACCCAGTTTAACAATGACTAGTTTTATCAAGTTTTGCAATAACTTGAAGATCGTCAAAAGCTTTTCAACAGTAGACCATTTACAAGCCAATGGTCAGGTTGAAGCTGTGAATAAAATAATAAAACAGACCTTGAAGACAAAGCTGAAAGCAAAGAAATGAGCGTGGGTGGACGAGCTACAAAAGGTGTTATGGGTTTGCAGAACCACAACTCACAGCACTACAGGCGAAACCCCTTTTTCAATGGTATACGGATCTGAAGCCATGATCTCAATAGAACTAGAAGTGACCTCGCAATGTAGAGCAACTTTCAGTCGAGAAGACAACAACCAGCTACTTGCTACAAACCTCGACCTACTTGAAGAGGTAAGAGAAGTAGCACGATTGAAAGTAGCAGTCTATCAGCAAAGGATTACGAGATACTACAATAGAAAAGCCCGAGTTCGAAGTTTCAACATAAGTGATCTTGTGCTATATCTTATTCTGCCTAGAGCTCACAAAGCTAGCGATGGGTCCTTATATCTAAACTGGGAAGGTCCCATCAAAGAAAACTTGGGAAATAGAGCCTACCGTCTAGCAAATATAAATGGAGTTGAAGTCCCTTGAGCCTGGAATGTTAAACATCTTCACCCATACTTTCGATAACTCTTTGAATACATGTGCTCAATTTGTAATTCAATTATTTCAAAGTTAATGAAAACTAGAAGTTCCTCATATTACTTGTACTATTGAGTGATTGCTCTATTAATTTCTTTACATGTTTTCCAAATTTTATGAGTTATTGAGCTAGCAGGTTCCATCCTATTAGCTCGTTGTCATGCCTACAGCTCGCAAAATTATTGCTATGACAGGCGAGGTTACGACCCCCTACATAGCTCGCAAAATTATTGTTGTGGCAGGTGAGGTTACGACTTCTGTATAGCCTACAAAACTATTGCTATGGCAGGTGAGGTTATGACCCCTTGCATAGCCCGCAAAACTATTGTTATGGCTGGCGAGGTTACGAGCCCCTGCATAGTTCACAAAATTAGTGCTATGACAAGCAAGGTTACGATCCCCTGTATAGCTCGCAAACTATTGCTATGGTAGATAAGGTTACGACCCCTTACACAGCTTGCAAAATTATTGTTATGACAGGCGAGGTTACGACCCCTTGTATAACCTGCAAAACTATTGCTATGGCAGACGAGGTTATGACCCCTTGTATAGCTCGTAAAACTATTGCTATGGTAGGCGAGGTTACGACCCCCTACATAGCTCATAAAATTATCACTATGGCAGGTGAGGTTATGATCCCCTGCATAGCTCGTAAAAACATCGCTATGGCAGACGAGGTTACGACCCCCTGCGTAGCTCGTCAACATTTCAATATAGTAGTCGAGGTTATGACCCACTACCTAGTTTGTTATAACTTTATTATATCCTACGGACTTATCTTTGGGTTAATTGATAATAACAATTTTCAAGTTACAGCTTATTAAAACCAATAATTTCACGACCTTGGGCTAGGTTCTATTATAATCTGTTTAAATGACTCGCATTTCAGTTCGTTGGAAATTTCCATGCTTAGAAAAAGAAGATGCAACAAGAGTATGAAATAGCAAATGAAGTAAGTAAAATGAATTCAACATGTACTTAACAAAGAGGTGATTTTATTAAATCCAAAAAAATTTCTTATAAAAGACCCCATCAAGTAAAGCGAACCCAAGACAATCAAAAGAAAAATCAGAGAACAAGAACAGAAGGTTTGACAGAGCGAGCTACTCAACACTTTAGTCATGGGGAGCTGATCCTAAAGAAGATTCATCACTGGAAAGCTCTATGACCTGAGCTGACTCAGCTTGAAAGATTGCACTCGGTATCTCCATAGCCAGAAAAAGTGCATCTAAAACAACTGGAGACAAAGGCGGCTTCTACTTTGAATCTTTCTACCTACTAAAGTCCCACCTCATCAAAGATCAAGAAATCTAGCTCGGGATGGGCCTCCCACAGGGTGAAGAGGAAATTGCTACATGTTTCTAATTTGGCCTCCTCTCTAGCTTTAGCGATCTGCTCCTCCGCCTCTTCCTTGATTATGACAATTGTTCCTTTTAAGGTAGCGACCTCCCTATGAGCAGCTTCCGCATGACGTTCAGCAACCATGGCTCACTACAATGTGGCTTCATTTTACTGTTCAGCTATCTCAGCTTGCTGTAAGGCCTTTTAAACCTCGCTTTTGGCCTTACTCAATTCCTTTTCGTTGTTGAGGAGCATGGTATTGAGATGCGACCTCGTATTTTCATGACCACTCTCCTCGTGAATTAGAGCCTCCTCAGCTTCTCTCTTAGCCACTTCAGCATCCATTAGCTTCACCTCATAAGCTTGCTGACATCTTGTGGCTTTCTCAGCCTTTTTAGTCAGGAACTTGAGCTCTTCCTTTAACTTCTCCAACTCGTCCTCTAATTTCCTCCTTCGGTCCTTAGAGATTCTAATTTCTCACCTCTGCTTTATTATCCCTAGCGCGACCTGAAATATCACGAGTTAATATTTAACAAAATAAGGAGGTGAGAAAGATAAAATAGGGAGTCAGTTACCAGGATCCCATGACGACCTAAGTATTCAGTTAGGTCCATACTGTAAAAGACGTTATTTCCAAGCTCCTAGTGTGGGTCAGCATGATTTCAGATAAGTAGTCAATGAAGGACTTTAAATATTTTCCTTTTGGCCTGTCTTCAGGTTACGCTTAGGTTTGTGGTACAGTCCTCTCCATGACCTGTGTGACCTTGGGCTCCTTACTTTTTTCTACATGACATCGCTTGACTAAGGAAAGACCGAACGTTGATTTTCTTCTTCCACCCCCATTAGAACCAATTTGGGTTTTGTAAGAAGGGGTTTCAGATTGAACTTCACCCACCTTTGGTTGCGAGGTAGGGATTGGGGCCTGTGGAAGATCTGTGACTGATGCTG
This sequence comes from Litchi chinensis, assembly GCA_019925255.1. Classification (NCBI taxonomy): domain Eukaryota; kingdom Viridiplantae; phylum Streptophyta; class Magnoliopsida; order Sapindales; family Sapindaceae; genus Litchi; species Litchi chinensis. The sequence goes on from CM034471.1 coordinate 16,554,960, forward strand.
AAGGGGGCACCTTGTTAAGGGCAGCAATTGAAGGGGCCTTGGTCTTAGCAGGACGTTCAAAAGTAGCAATTGGGGGAGCTGTAGGCTTGACAGGTCGCTTCGAAGAAGCCTTTTTGAGGGGAAGCTTTGTCATCGTTGGAGTTGTCGAGGAGCAGGGGCTGGAACTGTTTGCGAAGGTAGGAGTGGAAGCTGGAACTGCTTGAGGAGTAGGAATCGGATCTGTTTGTGGGGCAGGAGCAGGAGCCTGATCTGTTTGTGGGGCAGAAGCACCCTCTTCTTCACTAATAGCTTCGAACACGGAAGCAAGCTCAAGTTCACCTTCGATTCCGATATCCTTTCTGTTACCTATCAGCTCACTATCAAGAAGAGGGGCTAGTCCATGGGCCTTGAGGAGGACGTCATCGTGAGCGTGGCTGAGTGTCGTCTCGTTCAAATTTGCAAGTGTCTTGAGAACCTCTTTCTCCTCGTTGGTAAGGATGGTCTTATTTCCTTTCAAGACTATGAAACAAAGAATGTCAGCTCGCAAAAAAAAAAAAAAAAAATCTTCAGCTTGCAGATGTTTTTCCTTCTATTTACTTGGACTCAAAACAAAAGTGAAGTTGTTAAGCTGCTCGAGGGAAGGGCAAGAGATGAAAAACCAGCTCGACTTGTAGTCCCATACGTTAGACTTTACCCTTTATTTCGCCTCGAGATAGGAGACTGTTGTAGTCTGATTGACAAGTTATGAGATAGTAGATTCCCTTTCACATTCCATCTTTTATGCTACCAGCACCTTTGATACTATAAAGGTGGCTCAAGATTTTTGGATTTGGGGGAGGAAGGCTATTTTTAAGGAAGACTAAAGCTAGGGATGTGAGTTACGAATACAAGTTTGGGGTCAGCTGGAAGAGGGAAAGCTTGAGCTTATTCAGAAACTCTATAAGGTAAGTAGGGACTAGAAATTTGAGTCTGTACTTGAGATGGTGGGTGTTGATAGTAATATATCCCTTGGGAGGATAGCATGCGTGGTCGTTAGTGAAGCGATTCCCCCCATCTCCTCTTAATCTATCTTTGAAGTGTGATGAATGAACACCTTGCGAGCTCGCCGCTCCTCAGTGGCCTGACGAGCTATCTCAGAGTCTGCTCAAGCTATAAACCCTTTAGCGACCTCGTCGCTCTGGGAAGTCACTTCCCCAACGGTGCGCATTTCAGTAGAAACGAGCTTTTCCGAGTTGGATGAGTCATGACTTCCTACTCTGTGTGATTGGTGTGCGCGACCTGAAGGCATCTACACATGAAAAGATGCAATTAGGTCTCTATTATTAAACCATGTCTAAAAAATCCTAAGTGTCCTACCAAAGTGCTACCTCGTCTACAGATCACAAACACTACACAGTTCGCTAATATAATGAGGGGCTCAACCTATAAGAGAACGACCTACGAGCTAGCGACTTACAGGTATCTCATCCTACAACTCGCATACATGTGTAAAAGCCACAAACAATAATCAGGTTGTAAGTGAACAAGCTATATGTCGATGGTGAAATCTGATCAACCAAAAGTTTAAGCCCAATACATGCAATCAAAGAGAAACAATGCAAAGAAAAGAGAAACGAAGAGAAAGAACAACACTACACCAATATTTTACGTGCTTCAGTAGGTATGCCTATGTCTACGACTGTTCCTTTGATAATTTCCGCAGAGTAAGTATACTGTTGCTTCTGTATTAAAAAAAAAAAAGTATATTGTTGCTTCTGTATATGTTACAATGAATTTCAGCCCCTATTTATAGGGAGGGGCGTTTACAATTTGAGTTGAAATAAAATATGAAAAAATCGTATATTAATTACATTCCAAATCGGTTTGCACTAAATCATGAATGAGTTCCACTAAATCAGGGATCACATTTATCAATGTTTGAATTTGAATTTATTTCTAATTTTGGTAGAAGAATCACGATCAATTTGGGTTACTGTTTTTTTGGAAGATTTCCTTATTGAGCTGTTCATCATGCGAGTTAGAGACTACATTGAACGATTTCGAGCTAGACCTCGTTCTGAGTAACGAGCTATGTGTAGAGCGAGCTAAGTAATATTGGTAGCGACCTGTGAGTAGCAGTGATAGTGCGAGCTCATCCCAACAAGCTGGGAAGCTTACTCAAGTTGGATATCGATCATCTGGGTCTTCATTTACTAGGTTGCTTCATTGGATTCAGCTTGTTGGGCTTTTATCAGGTTTTTACCAGCCCATTTATTCAATTCGAAATATACCTATAATACTATAGGATCAAATCAACAAAAAAAATGAAAAGTCGCACTCAACAACAAAATAATCAACAACAGAACATGAAACGTTCAAACTGATTTCAAACCCAGAAAATGCAATGCAAACACAATGTGATATAAGCAACGAAAACAGACCAAAACCAAAAACTTGAAGTTAGAGATGAAACTTACTGTAAATCCTTGTCGAGAGATGAGAAATCTGATAACTGAAGATGTAGAATCTAAGAAGAACCGGCGTAAGGAAGCAGAATGAAGTGAAGAGAAGAAAGAGTAACTCGACGGATGGAGAAGAAAATGACAGAGTAAAAAGAAAATGAAAGGGCTCCATTTATTTATAAGGGTGGTCGAGTACGCGCCCTAGTCGTTCAATCTAGGAGTTGTGTAACCGCCTTAAATCTAACGGTGCAACACGAATTACAGTTTTTGTAATTATGGGTCGTCAATTGAGAGACGTGCGCATTAAATGCGCGTGGCACGAGATGTGCCAGTCGAGCTATCACCTGAATTGTTGCCATGTGTTAAAGTGATGGGACATAATTTGAAGAAGCACGGGACGATAAGGCGTGGCGTGTCAGCTTTTACCAGCGAAGCTCGAGCTCTCAGTTCGCAGAACGTACTGAGAACTGGGAGACTGATGTTATGAGTATTTTTCGGGCTATGTAAATGAGCTGGAAAAAGCCCGATAGAAGTTCTACAAGTCGACCCAATGAAGTGGCCTAACAGACGAAGACTTGGTTCATCAGTACCTGACCCATGCGAGCTCCTCAACTCGAGGGGACAAGCTCGCATTGCCATTCATCTACAGGTTGTTATCAGTATTACTTAGCTCGCTCTATGCACAGCTCGCTACTCAGAGACGAAGTTTAGCTTGAGATTGTCCATGGTAGTTTTTAACTCGCAAATTGAACAGCTCGCTAAGGAAATCTTCCAGAATGACAATAACTTAAATTGATCGTAATTCTTCTATCATAATTAGAAATAAATTCAAATTCAAATGTTGATAGATCTGATCACTGATTTAGCGGAATCGACTCTTGATTTGGTGCAAACTGATTTGGAATGTAATTAATGCACAATTCTTTCTTATTTAATTTCAACTCAAATTGTAAATACCCCTCCCTATAAATAGGGGTTGAAATTCATTGTAACACATAGAAGCAATAATAGACTGTTACTTTACAGAAATTATTAAAGGAACAGTTATGGATAGAGGTATCATTCTAACCGAACCATGTAAAATATTGGTGCAGTGTTGTTTTTCCTCTCTTTCTCTTTTGTTTTTTTGCCTTATTTCTTATTAATTACATGTATTGAGCTTGAACTTTTGATCGACTAGATTTCATCGTCAACAAAAAGCGTAAACAATGGTGTGAAAAATGAATGTATGTATAATTTTAATTTAATTTTTATTGCTAATTTCATTTTAATAATCAATGTTTAGGTAAATATAATTAAAAAAGATACATACATATATATATATATAATATTTAAGTGAATTTTGAAATATTGCGACCAAATATATTCATAAATTATTTTAGAATGACATAAAGATCATATTATGATTAGAAAAGATTTAAATAGTATTTCAATTAAATAATTTAAAACTTTTTTGAAATGTATAATTTAAGCCGTATTTGAAAAGTTTGAACTTTTATTTTTTTCTATAATTCTTTTATTTAAAATAAAAAATAAGAGTCATTTAAAAAAAAATTAAAAAACAAAAGTTACGTAGTAAAGGGTACCATGATAGTGTAGAACAATTATTTTGTGTTAGGCAATCAAAATTCAAAAAAAGCAGACAAAGCGGGAAAATGGAGCCCAATCATCATAAATTGTTATAATAACATTCATAAAAGAAAGTTTCCTTTCAACTCTCTCTCTCGTCTTCGAATCACAGCAGCAATGGCAGCGAAGAGCAACCGAAAGCCACTGAGCCTAAACGATCGTCACTATCGCCTCCTCCAAGACCTTGCCTCTCCTTCGAAACCTACCAGTACCACCAATTTCTCTCTTTCTGGTTAGCCCTAGTTTTTTTTCCCTTTTTGGTGGGTTTTTAATTTTTTCTGTATTTGTGCAGGTGAAGAAGAAAAGACATCGACGGTTAAACAGACTGATGACGACCTACTCGACTTCTCTAGCATCACTCATTTCGATTCTGCTATCGGTAATCTTCTCTATTGTATTTTGCATTTACATTTATTTAATCTTCAATAAATTTCCAGAGGACACTTTTTTATATTTTTATATATTTTTGCCCTTGTAGAACAAAAACAGGCATCGGAGGTGAACATGGATGCTGTTGATCATCGAAATCAGCCGTCAGAGGTGAAGACTGAGTTTGGTCGTCTTCCTGGTACTTGTTTTATTGATGTTTATTCATGTTATTGTGTTTTTGTTTATCATATGTGTATGAAATGAAACTGTTGATGAATGAAATTTCAGAAGAAGAAAAGCCTAGAAGAGTTAAAATTGAAGGTAGACGTCGACTCTGCAGAATCTTCTCACGAGATCCTTCTGATGGTGATAATGGAGATAGTGAACCTGATTTTTCTGATATTACTGATTTCAACTCACCCCTAAAGGCTAAGAATGTGAACGGGGGTGATAACCATATGAATACGAATGAAATTAGGGATATTTTAAATGATTTAAGCTCGAGGCTTGAATTTTTATCGATTGAGAAAAAGAGAATGCCTAAAACTACTACTGTTGATATGAATGAAGATGTTGGTCGAGGACCTCGAGGTAATTTGCCTGAGGATGCGAGTCTTGAGTCTGATTCTTTCTCATTGGGAATGACTAAGAATGATGCTGTTGACAGTGTGGTGGATGATTTTGAAGAGTCTAGATGTGATGATTTTGGTGATGAGAGACATGATAACGAGAACGTGGGTAGGGTTTTAAACAAGACCGAACCAAGGGAGGATGAGAATTTAGTGTTTGCAAGAGAGTCATTCGATTCTAGTTTTGAAGAAGAGGAGGATGGTGATTCATGGGCTAATAAGTACGAGGGTGATGATTGTCTGAGTAGAGTGCATGAATCTAAGGAAAATAGTCGAAGAATAAAGAAAAATGAAGCCAGAAGGGAGCATGAGAGACTAAGGACTGTTGGTCGGTCTTTCGTGTCTGGTAGTATAGAAGAGGAAGATGATGATTGTGATTGTGTAGTTGTGAGTGGATCAAAGGTGGTTAAGAAAGTGGAGAGGTGTGATGGTAAGGAGTCTGATCACTCTGCACTGATCAACGTGCTGGATGATAATAGAGATGACTCTTTTCTGGAGGATGAGGGTTCTGTTACCTTGAAAGGACCAAGGTCTAGTTACATGCTTCCTGGTAAAATTGCAAAAATGTTGTTTCCACATCAGCGGGAGGGATTAAGGTGGCTTTGGTCTTTGCATTGTCAGGGTAAAGGTGGAATCTTAGGGGATGACATGGGTTTGGGGAAAACAATGCAGGTAGGAATGCAAGTGCAGTTTGTTGGGCTACTTTTATTTGTAATGTCCATTGTAAAACTGATTGATTCTGTTGCCTGTTTCTGTAGATCTGTGGCTTTCTAGCTGGATTGTTTCATTCAAGATTGATCAAGAGGGTGTTGGTTGTTGCCCCAAAAACACTGCTTCCTCATTGGATCAAAGAATTATCTGCTGTGGGCCTTTCTAGGATGACCAGAGAGTGAGGCTTTTCGGCTTAATTTTTTTGAATTCTGTGATGATTTTCATACTTCCATAGGTGATGTTTAATTGCTGGTGGTCTTTTCATGCAGTTATTTTGGGACTAGTGCTAAGACTCGGCAATATGAACTCCAATATGTTCTTCAGGTCTAATATGTGTTACTGTTCAATTTATTGACAATTATTTCTCACTGGCCAAAAAGCTAGAAAATAAGATGCAAGAAATGAAAATAAGTGTCTGCACATCTCTTAAATAATTCAAGAAAATAAGATGCAATTAGTGCCCTTAATTTTAACTGCTACTGGAACTTGGTGTAAATAAATTGAATTAACGAGTTTTGAATGAGGTTGATATTGATTCATGCAACAAAGTTCAAAACTGATTCGACATTGGTGACTTTGATTCATGCAAAGAAGTTGAAAGTTGATTCAACAGTGGCCACTTCAGAAGCTTAATGTGTCTTTGGATTTCTGAAATTTGATCCATGCTTTTCTTTTTCTTTTATAACTCTTCCAATATGTTGTATTTTAGGGAGGTTGTATGTAATTCTTTTGGATTTTAATTGCTGAGCTTCACACTAAGGCTTCTTGTGGTCTGCACTTTGGTTCCCTTGGACAGGACAAAGGTGTTCTTCTGACAACTTATGATATTGTGCGGTACAACTCAAAATCTTTAACAGGGAACAATTACTATGATGATGATGAGATCACATGGGATTACATGATTCTTGATGAGGTAGGTAACTTCAATGCAGTTAGTTCCTTTTGCAACTTAGAGTTGCTTTTGTATGTCTGAGTTCTTGTATTACATGATTTTGTTTCACTATTTTGTAAGTTCAAATTAAGCTTTTGTATTTCTTATGTTGTTCAGCTTATCCCTTTTTCATTCTCTTTCTCACTCAATATAGAGACATACATATATCAAACACGTGAACAAACTGAGCACTGAAATTTCTATTATTTCAGTCAAAGCTTCATCAACTGGTCTTGTAATGCAACAAGAGAGTGCCAATGGGAATATGTTGTAGCTATTTAAGTTGGCGTGAAGTTGTATCAATATTATAAATTAGAAGTCTCCCTTCTACTTGTTGGCTTATCTAGAGAAAGTAATTGAAGTTGAACTTTTTATTGAAGTGAGACTGTACATGTTTTTGCCTTTTTGGTGAATTTGGCCTTGTAATTGATAAATTGATGTGACTAGATATCCTATTGCTCTTTGTTTAATATTGTAGCTTTAATTATATGTTACATTGACACATGTTTCCTCTGTTTGGCATTTTAATTTTTGAAGGGGCATTTAATAAAAAACCCCAGTACCCAAAGGGCCAAAAGTTTGCTTGAGATTCCTAGTTCTCACCGTATAATCGTAAGCGGCACACCAATTCAGAATAACCTTAAGGTGTCATCTCTTACCCTTTGTATTGCATTTTTTTTTTTTTTTGGTACTTTATAAACATATTTCACTAAGCCTTTATAACATCTGCAGTGAATTTATGTGTAATATCATGTCTTTCTTGTGTTTATTGTAAATACGAAATAGGAATTGTGGGCGCTATTCAACTTCTGTTGCCCTGGGCTATTAGGTGACAATAAAGGGTAATCACCTTCTTTACACTCAATATGGTTCACTTTATTTTGTGTCTCTTGTTGCATTGAAGCTTGAAACTTTTTCAGGTTTAAGGAAAAATTTGAGCATCCCATACTTCGTGGAAATGACAAACATGCTTCTGATAGGGACAAGCGTATTGGTTCAACAGTTGCAAAGGTGTTGCGTTATTAAAACCATGATCCCTTGAAATTTTGATTCTCTATTTTGGTCTTTTTAAAACATAGGTTATGATATTAGAAATTAAATTTTATGCTCATTTGTCTATGTTTTCTTATATTTTTCTGTGTAACTGAAAAGTTGTTTTGTGAACCTCATGAATATACATCTGTATTATTGACCAATTTGTTGTTTTGCTTTTATAAGAAATTTGTACTCATCATGATGCCACCATTTTGTAATTGGTCTATGGTAGTGAATCAGTTGGCAAGAAGATGCAGTCAATTACTTTGCTGTTTCGAAAATAATGTTTTTTTTCAGGTAACATTGGTGGTGATTAATCAAAATTGATTTCCTATGAATCTATAAAGAAAATTATATTCAATAAAAACATGTTTGTATCTACATTACCGATACACCTTTCTAAATTTACACCCATAGGTTTGTGCATGTTATTATTTCTCTAAGGTCCTCTATAATCACTAAACACATAATTTTGAGACCATTGGACTACATGAACCATGGATTTATTATATATCAAATGCTTGGTTCTTGTTGATATTGCAAAGTGAATATTTGAATCTTAGGTTTATTAGAGATGTTATTGTAAGAATGAGGGTCATTTTGACTGTTTGCATTTCTTAAATGTTTTACATTTGTAATATCATGTATTTTTTAAATTGTCCTGTTTAATATGACAATGTAATTTTTTTATTTTCCACTCCTTTGTTCGTGCTTTTCTCATCATAGGCTGATAATAAGTTTTTTCAAGTGCAAGAAAATTAAATTGCCTTTGTCATTTTCCTTAGGAGCTACGAGAACGTATTCAACCTTACTTTTTGCGTCGCTTAAAGAATGATGTGTTTCGTGAAGATGATGCCACAACTGCTGCCACACTTTCAAAAAAGAATGAGATTATTGTGTGGCTAAGGTTGACTACTTGTCAGGTGCAATTTGCTGTTTACTCTCTTTTTGTCATCCTTCTACTTTCATTTGAATTATTTTGTTAATCTCATAGTACCTTGCTTCTTTGGTGTAGCGACAACTCTATGAAGCTTTTTTGAATAGTGAGCTGGTTCTTTCAGCTTTTGATGGCTCTCCACTGGCTGCACTTACGGTACTCTTTGCTTTCCGGTTTTGTCATTTTCGTTTTTGCTGATTCTTTCAGTGCTTTCTTTTAACAAAGTTATATGTGTAATTAGAAATATGGAGATATTTCTTTTGAATTATGCTTTTTTTTTTTTTAATATTTAATACCATTTAATATTAACCAATAAGGAATGTTCGTTTGTTTTGGCTTCTGGCATTTGTGGGTGTATATGTCTGTTAGAGTTGCCGGTCGTTACCTTTCAATGACAGTTATTTTATGTTACAGCTTAAATGTATAGATGACACTAATTTTCACGATATTATCCTTTGCTATGCTGATAGTTAGTTTTATCATTGAAATGGAGTGAACACAAACACACAATACTGTTGAGTTCATAGTTTGGATTGTCTTTGAATCAAAATTACTGATAACCTGTTAATAGAAATATTTTAATCAGGTTTCAATAATTTGTGCAGGTAATTTCATTTTATACTTTTATGACTAGCTTTTTTGTGGTTTTGAAGGAAAGCTGAGGTCATTTTTCACAGTATTATTGTTCATCATTCTGATTCTTTAATTTACATATTGCAAATATGTGTTAGTCTATTGCTCTTTAAGCTTTTTCTTTTTGTTTTGGGAGTATCAAAGTTCTGCAATTATATAGAGGGAAAATAAAATTATATCTAGTGAAAGAATCTCGGAATTATAATGCATATTATATGCTTCCATTCTTACTCTATTATAATTGATATATTACCATTTAAGGTTGTTTTTTTTTTTTTTTTAAAACCTTCGGTTAATATCTTCTCTATCTTATCATGTTTATCTTGTTGTATAAGCCTATGAATAATCTCCTTATGTACTTGTAACGTGCAGCTCAACATCATAAAATGTCCTTATTATTTTAAATATCTAAATCTCACTTATTTTGAATTGTCTTCAATCTTCATATGTAAATACCTTTGAATGTGTTAATATATTAAATATTATGTAAACTTTCTATAAACTTGTTTTTTCCTTAAACCCCTTTTTCAATAACAACCCTTAAATTTTGAATTTAGGTAAAACTCCCATTATTGTATACACAAACCCCTTTGCAGCTTACTAGCTTCACAATTAGTTGAACATCCCCTATTTGTGTTCCAAAACCCCCTTTTAGGAGGTCTTTTTCTAAATTCAAAATAAAAGGGTTATTTTTGAGAAAGGATCAAAACTCATGGGGGTTTTTTTGCAAATTTTATGACATCAAACTGTATTTTCTATCAATCCAATTTAACTCTTCTTCAATTGTTTTCTTGAAGGGTTGGTTAAATGGTGCTAATTATGATCCTATAAGAAATTCATGCTGTTTGATAAACATGAAAGTTTAGATATTATTATTTCATTAGGGCAATATAATATATGTCTGGATTTTATTTGGAAGAACTGTTGCATGATAAAGGCTTAATCTTTTCTGCAGATTTTTTATTTATTTTTATTGGAAATAGGAATACTCAATTTAATTGCTGCAGAAATATGAACTAGTCCACAAGCTACTGAAAAAGAGATATATGGACAAACCAAAAGTCCTTACTAAAAACAATACGCATCAAAACTGATCCCCAAAAGCCAAATTTTTAAACACTAACCAACCGCCCCCTAAAAGGCTTTTACTTTTACAACTCTATATTGTTTATGTGATGTTGCTTGCTGTTTTGCAAAGATTTTTTCTTTCTACAAGATAGTGAACAAATATCATTCATTTTGAGGCAGATTCTGAAGAAAATATGTGATCACCCACTTATCTTGACAAAGAGAGCAGCTGAAGATGTACTACATGGGATGGATTCCATGCTAAATCCAGAAGATGCTGGCATAGCGGAAAAATTGGCAATGCATATTGCTGATGTTGCTGAGAAAGATGACTTTCAGGAGCAGCATGATAACCTGTCATGCAAAATATCTTTTATATTGTCACTACTGGTAGAGACGCAGCAGTTTAACAGATTTAATTGTCCGGATATATTATGCGATTAATTTGTAATAACTTTCTTGGTTTCATTTTGCAGGATAATTTAATTCCAGAGGGTCATAAAGTTCTTATCTTTTCACAAACTCGCAAAATGCTTAATCTTGTCCAGGTTTGTTCAAAACTATAGTTTTTACAGCTTGTGATGGACACATCATATTTGTTTGTTCACTTTCTAAATACGTCCTACGTAAGGTTGAAAGCATGTTAATATTGAAAGATTTAAATGTATAGGATCACATGAGTGACACCAAAGTAAGAGTTTGTACGCTTGTTGCATAATATATTAAGTGCATAATGTGTGAAGTCTGAATGCAAATATTATTATATATCTGGTTTTGTTCTTGTTGGAAACATACACATTTTTACAGATTCTCAGTTCCATGACTAGGTGAGTTGAGTTCTAACGTCTGACTTGATTATCTAGTCTATTAGCATTTGGTTTGCAACTCTTTTAGCAAAACAATTCTTGCATTTATTAACCAAATCCTAGCTGCCATTATATGGATATTTTCAATTTTTGATGGTTCAGACTTTTTGAAAAACTTGTTAGTTTGAAAAGGTCATCAATGATTGGTGGTTGACATGGATATTTGTGGCCAGATATGCTTCATGCAGATTTTTAACACTTATTGCCTTGTGAAAACAAAACATATACATATTCCCAAAAAAAAAAAAAAACAAAACATATACTAAAATTTGCTGCAACTTCGACTTTGGCGCACTTTTATTGTAGTGAATTATATTTTTGTGGATTCATGTACGGGAGAGAGAGGGAGAGGATAAAATAGGGATAAAAGCTTGTCATTTTAACAATTTGGTTGAATGAGTTGCAAAGTTTTTAATGAGAATCTATGTGGTAATTTTCACATATTTCATTAGTGGCATATTTTCTTTGGAATTTACTCTACATGAAGCTTTTGTGTGTAAGGCATTTGTGCTTGACCATTGGTATTTCACAGGAATCTATATTATCCAATGGTTACAAGTTCTTACGTATTGATGGAACTACTAAAGCTAGTGACAGAGTGAAGATTGTTGATGTAAGTATTTATCAAAGTTAAACATGATAAGAATTGTTTGATTTTGGAAAGCTTATCACAAGATTTTTTTATATTATTTTTATTTTCAGGATTTTCAAGAACATGATGTCGCTCCTATATTTCTGCTGACATCTCAAGTTGGTGGTTTAGGCCTCACTCTTACTAAAGCAGACCGTGTGATTGTGGTGGATCCTGCTTGGAATCCAAGGTGCCTTCTTATGTTTTTCCTGTTACTCAGACCTGCTTCACTTTATTAAAACATTAATTTAATAAATCAAAATTAAGGCTACTTACAATCATGAAAGGCTTTGAAATGTGTTTCTCCTACATCATATCAAGTTTGATCTTTTCCTTGATTACTAGTGTTGTAGATATGGTTATAAATTTAAAGAGTTATATCATGTGCTTAAACAATTTCTCATGCTGCTTCTTTCTCTGTTTAATAAATCCTGGCTTGTTTTATGTAAGAGGAGAAACTTGTCTTGTATCACAAGTTGATTGTTTCTGTCTATTTTTTTTATGATGTTTACTACAAATCTTGATTTTCTGACTATTTGGATTTAAATGTGTTTCCCATATGTCACTTTTTTATTGTTTCAGATTATTTGTAACTGTGCTATTAACAATAATCTCATCTACTGCTCACATCATTGTTGTCGTTCTGTGGTTCTCATTTTTTAGTAGATTGAACCTTGTCTTTTCATTTTGGGCAATTTTTTACAAAAGAGAGGATTTCAAGATTCGGTATCGCTTGCTAGTATTAGCAGATCAGAACCTTTCTCTCTGCTTACTAGACTACTAAGGCAAAAAACCAGAACCTTTCTTTCTGCTTACATTACTACTGAAGGGAAAAATTCTTTACTTAAGCAGTCTTAAACCATTGGTCTTTGCATCTTGCTTACCTACAGAATATTTTTTAATAAAAATGTGATGGCAAACTACAGCTTGAACCTGCCGAGTGATTGAATTATCTATTGCAATTTGCTACAGGAAATTCAATTTTTAACATCCTCTGTGCATGGTTATGAGGCTATCATAATACTTTGAGAACTGTTAATTTGATGTGGGGAGCATAAAAACAAATAATTTATTACTGCCTAGGAAATTTTTGAAGAGAAAAATATTGAGAACTATAAATACAGGATGGCATAAGCTATCAGATTGAAGCTGCAGTTATCATATTGACTTTATTGTTCAAACACTAAAAAGAGACAACTACAGCCATTGCTTACACCTGAAGAATATTAATGGTTATTGGACTTGAAGATACAATGTACTCTTGTGGTTAACTTTCACATGTTTGTTATCAGATATCTGGTTCGGAATTTGACTTCATGGATAAAATCTATTCATATTGTAAAATAATATTAAAATCTTGACAAGATGCACCAGTTGTTTGAAATTAGTAGCAACTGCATGAATTATTACAATGATGTAACAGTGCATTCGGTGAAGAATACGGCTATGTTGCCATTCATTGTTTAATCTATTAATTTTTTCTTCTATTGTTTTTAGCCATCAAGGCAAGTAGGTAACTGTAATAACTTCTGAATCATATAGTAAAATTTATTTTTTCAGTACTGATAATCAAAGTGTTGATCGTGCTTATCGAATTGGGCAAAAGAAGGACGTCATTGTGTACAGATTAATGACATGTGGAACTGTCGAAGAAAAGATATACAGAAAGCAGGTCAGGGATTTGTTTTCTTTTTTTGTTTGGCTATTATGGTGTAGAATTACTTTTAGCGGTCCATAGTTCTGTAACCTCAAAAGAGTTGAGGTAGCATGTTGAGACCTCCACCTTGGTAGTGTTCAGTATGTCTAAAAGTTGTAGTAAACCTACATTGAGGAAGAACTGCATTTAATTATCTAAAATTGTATGCAAATAAATTGGACCATCAAAATAATTTTGAAGAACCTGAGATTGTTTACTTAATCAAAGTAAAATAAGTTAGTTGAGGGAAATGTGTGACTTAATATGAGTCACATGCCACTGTGTTATGAGTTGTACGATCTGATAATTTGCTGTTTGCATTTTATTACCCTTTCTTTGTTACACTAATATATATTTTTTAATTGAATTATTAGCATAGTAGCATCATTTTGACTGCTTAAAATTTGTTCCTTAGATATTCAAAGGGGGACTGTTTAAAACTGCGACGGAGCACAAAGAACAGATTCGGTACTTCAGTCAGCAGGTTTGTGCCTAATTAGATGGAATTTGTTGGCAGGATTTCCCTTTGCTCATGTGCTATATTGTCTATATAATTATTGTTATATCTTTCAGGATCTTCGGGAGCTTTTCAGTCTTCCTAAGCAGGGGTTTGATATTTCTGTCACCCAAAAGCAATTACATGAAGAGCATGGCCATCAGCTCAACATGTACTAAGTGCTTATATTCATTAAATATTATCCAATTTATATACATTAAATATTATCCAATACTTTATTTGCTGAAACCTTTTTTTTTCCTTTTCAAGTTTAGTTCTTTACTTTTGCATAACAAAATTGTCCAATTCTTGTTCATTTTTTTACCTGATATGCAAAATATAATCCTGCTCGTTAAAGGAGTTTGGAACATTTGATGGCCACTAGTAATATATGCTTAAATATGAAGTTTTTTTGCTGAATGTCTCCTGGGATGACTTTTTTATTGAACAAACAAGATGATACTTCACATACATTATGACTATCCAAGAGATTAAATTTTTGCAAGTTTCTTGTATTTGTTTAGATTTGTGGGTCTGTATTTAAGTACAGGAAGTCATCTTTTGAGTAAAATACAATTTATTTATTTTATACTAATTACATTTTTTTTCATAGGGATGAGTCCTTGGACTCCCACATAAAGTTTCTGGAAACTCTAGGAATAGCTGGAGTTAGTCACCACAGTTTACTGTTTTCCAAAACAGCACCAGTGCAAGTAGTGCAAGATGAAGAGCATGAGATAAGGTGAAGCCTTCATTTTAATTATTACCTCCTTATGGTTTTGTGTTATGGCTCATTGTGATTGTGGCATTTATAGTTCTCTAGATTGATATATTGACTTTCAGATATTTTTAACACCTGTTTTCTGTTGCATCTTTCTAATCGTTGTAAATTTGATACATACATTGCTTTCTGTGTGTGTGTTTGTATAATTAGCTAGCTAATACAAAAATTTGGATGACTGTTCCTGGATTTCCAATTGCAAGCCATGAAATTCTAAATCGTGAAATTCAATGTTTACTGGATTGCATTTAAATGAACTGTGGTATATTTATATTGATTGGTATTTTCTTTTTTGAACTTATTTATACTAGTAGCGCAAGAGCAGGTTTTTAATGTAAGATTCTCAAAGCTAGTCTTCAATATGCTCAAAATCATCAGGATATAGTAAATAATACATTGGTGTCCAAGGACCATATTCTTATTATAATGAATTGGAGTTTAGCTCTGTTTGTGCATCAAGTGTCTGTTCTTACTCAAAATTTATGAATCTTAATCTGGGGTGCAGAAGTAGCAGGACTACATTTGTAGGAAATTCGTCATCTCGCCATACAATTGAAGGCAATGTTGATGGGTATTGACTTCAAGGATCCATGTGTTATTAAAACCAATAATAATAATAATAATAATAATAAATTTATATTTCATGTTTTATATAAAAAAACTTGCTGGGTAATTTTTCAACATATTCAACAGGTCTGAGTTTGCTTTCAATCCCAAAGACATAAAACTTACCACTAAAAGCTTCTCCCCAAGTAGTGAAGCGACATTAACAGAGTTGGATATAAAAGAAAGAATTAGTCGGCTGTCACAACTCATTGCCAATAAGGTATGGATTTATTTTTACCAGCACAAGAATTAAAATGTCTTGATTTGTTAGTAGTCATGCTTGTTTGAAATAAAATGGTGGAGATTTCTATGCTTGAAATGCAGCTTGTTTGCTACTTGCTCTAGAGTTTGTCAGGCTTGTTGATTATTAGCTAATCCCGATTTTAAGAATAGCCAGTTGCTTGGAGCGGCCTTGCTTGTGTTACAACCATAACAAGTTTGTCCCTGAACTTTTATATATGAAATGATTAAATATTCTTTTATCTTTTCTTATTTCCTATGTTTATATACTTGTCTTATTCCCTATGTTGCATCTCAAAGTATTCGGTCAAATAACCATTTGAGTTAAATTTATTAATCAAATTATGAACAAGAATTAGGGGAACGAATTTGCATATATCTAATTGTAATTTGAAAATTTTAGTTGTTATTCTAGAGACCTCAGAAACTAACCTCTTGTACATTGTGATTACTCTCTTTGTTTAACCGCAATGAAAGGGTTTTTTTTTTTCCTTCCAAATCACAATGGATAGGGCTGATTTTGTGAAAACAGATTTATGGAGAAACACAGTTTTGTTTTGGCAGAATGGACCGAAGAACTTTATTATTATCTTAAAGTTTTGTTCCATAGTTAGGTTTTGGTAGTTTTAGGCAACAAATCTACAGGCTGTGGTGATTAAGGTCGTTTCTAGTCTTTGATGTCATATTCAATATGAACGAAAACACATATATTGGTCTTTAAAAGACTTGTGAAGAACCTGTGTGCCAATGAAAGGCAATTTGTCTTGAAGCAACATGTAACCAGGCTAAAAATCCAGAGATAAATGAACATTTAGGAATGATGTTGAATGAAGAGTGAAAGTTGGGTAATAGAATAGATGGAAATGTTTGGATGGTATAATTGTGAACAAGTTCTATGCGGAATACAAAAATTGAGAAAACAGATTTATAAGACAATAAAGATGGAGAAAACAATAACGAAAAGATGGGTGTATGTTCGGTGGATGTGCAAGTGATTTTGGTTTGGAATATTTTAGTCATGAGCATTTTATGAAAGAGTGGAGAAAAGTTTATTCTGAAAGTTGACATTGAATGTGTTAGAGGTTTGTTAGGCCCAATCATCACTCATTCATTTGGGATATTTAGAGACATTTATTCCCATAAAAGGGTAAGTTTTCTATATATGCTAATAAAATGCACATGGTGTGACATGAACAGTTAACCCCTATCATTATGGTGGACAGGAGGTGCACAATCACTAAAGTTAGGAGAGGATGTATAGTGCATAGGTTTTTGACTAGCAATAGGGTGACCCTTATATGAATTATTATAGTGGATTTGCTATTATTATTTTTAAGCTTCATAACTTTTAACCGGTGCTAAACTAGAATTCATGTTTTTCTTGTGCTGGTTAGAAGTGAACAGTATTAGACTAATATGGCACTAAACATAAAACTTATGAGAATACCTTAAGCTTCTGTAATTTTGGCTGGAAAAATATGCAGATTAAGCAGAGTTTAATTTCACTATAGTTGGTAAATCTTCTTACACTGGCTTTGCTTAATAAGTTGTAGGCTTATTTTCCTTTCCTGTAATTCAGTCATAAGACTTTTCCTACAGGGAACAGTAGAGAGGTTACCAGATAAGGGAGCAAAATTACAGAAGCAGATTGCCGACCTGAATTTGGAGCTTAATAGGATCAGGATGGAAAAACAAAGCAAGCAAGAAGTCATCAATTTGGATGATATAACTGGGGAATTTGAAAGAGTTTTGAATGTATAGCTTTATTCAGGCTAATAATATATCTTTGGAAAGGTGATAAGTGGGATGTATATCTTTTTGATGAACCCAGACTATGCATACTTGTTGCAGACTTGCACTTGTATAGAAGTGTACTCTCTGGTTCATGTAATTTTATGGTGTTTCTTAATATTCTTTCATGATAAATTTTAAGGATATTGCATCGCTTTACTGTTATTAATGTTATA
Source organism: Litchi chinensis (assembly GCA_019925255.1). Taxonomy (NCBI): domain Eukaryota; kingdom Viridiplantae; phylum Streptophyta; class Magnoliopsida; order Sapindales; family Sapindaceae; genus Litchi; species Litchi chinensis. The sequence continues at coordinate 16,572,605 of CM034471.1, forward strand.
GTAACTTTTTCTCGGTTACGTTGTCTATAAGACCCCATAACATGCGTTTTTAGAGTAATCATATACACCTTTCAGTAAAATTAAGGATTTTACATCACTTAACTGTTATGAAATTATAGTAAATATTTTTTTGGTTAGGTTGTCTGTAAAATACCTCTTAACATATGTTTTTAAGGTTGTCATATGCATCTTTCAACAAAATAAGGTTCCGAGATTTAATCCTTTTTGCCAATTAGAAAAAAAAAGAAAGACTGTATTTAAATCCCATATTAACATATTCTTATGTTAATTAATAATTATAAATTTTTATCCTCTTTAAAAGGTTTAAATCACTAGAGAGCCTTATCATGTATGGGATGAATGGTTTATAGAATATTCAATGATGTTTAACTTTTTAACTATTGTTTTAGCTCTACAACCTAATTACCAAATGAGATCAGACTACTATTTTAATTTAGTATAGATTAAGAAGGGTAACTCAGCTTGTAATTTTGTTTTTAAATGCCATGTTAGGGTTTGATAGATGATAACTAATTATTGGTGGTGATTGAAAGGCCATAATGATCGAATACAATAGCTAACCGAAAGGGGAGTGAATAGATTAATTAAATTCCTTTTATCTTCTTAAATATGCAACAGAAAAAATAAAAAATAGAAAAAATGAAAGAAGAATAGGGAAAAGGAGAGAAGCTAAGCACAACAATTTATATGTAGAAACCCAACTAACAAAAATCACGAGACTATTGTTTCAAAAAAAAAAAAAAAAAAATCACGAGACTAGAAAACCTTTCTAACAACTTTCGAATAAAATCCCACTCTTAAAAGATGAATTGTAACTTTCTTTCATAGCCACCTAGCCTAGAAACTTAGCCCCTGTTTAATAAATAGTAGTCGCCAAGCCTTACCCTTTACAAAATTAGACCATCAACCTATTGGTCTTCTAATTTCGTTATGATAATGAAGAACTTGCCTTTTTGTCTAGTCACGCAAGCCGATGAATCCTCCCTACTTTTTCTCTTTAAGAAGTAAGGCTACAAGATGATCTAGAAACAATTGACCAATGCACGTACGTAAACTTAATGAATTAATTATGCAATTCAAATATAATGCCAGATGATGACACTCTATGTAAGCCTAGATGCAATGTAAGCTCAAACACTTCAAATCTAGACTTAAGGTTTCTAATTCTTAAAAAGCTCTCAAAATATAAGAAATTAAAATGCAAAGAGCTATGTACACTAGTTAAGCACTAAGGACCTCTAATTATGGTATTCTGTGTGACTTAGAAACCAATTATAACCATTCTAAATTTAAGAATCCTAAATGAATTTATTCTAGGAAATAAATCCAACTAGGAATAAAAAATATAAAAAAGTTTTAATTGCATTGCAACTTGAAACCTATCTGCAAATAAAATACTTATGGTGCACTTACTTCAAGGTTAGGAATCAGAATTATTTGAAATCAGAATAAATTATTTACTTCAACTATAAAAATTAGTAGTATTCTTATTAAACTGTTTAATTTATTTTGAAATCGAAATAAATTAATTACAAGTTACAAAAAAGTCATTGATTAAAATTATGAATTAATTACAATATGCAAAATTGTGTTTAAGATGTAGTGTAATCTTTTTATCATGTAACTCGTCATAATAGGTTAAAAAAAATTTCTTAACAATATTATTGTTAGTATATTGTATACTTTCTTTTTTCGGTAAGAACATATTGTGTATTTATATTGTATATCAAGTCTTTATTTATTTATATTAAATGTTGTCTAAAAATATGTTTACGATAATATTGTTAATTTTTTTTAATAATATTATTATAAGTATATTATTTATTTTTTTAAAGAAGAGTATAATAGACTTTTTACATTATAAAAATGAATGAGAATGAGATTCCCAAGTGGAGAGGAGAAAATGAAATTTCTATTTCATAATCTCAAATTCATGCAAGACCCACATTTTTATTCATATTACAGAATGATTTTGGAGCAAGTGAACACCGTCATTTATTTCTATTTTCTATTTCTATTATTATTCCCTAATTCGTAAAGTAAACACATCATTAATTTATTCTATATATGAAATCCTAGTTATATATAGAAAGATCTAAGAATCCTAAAGTAACTTAATACAAGCACGAGATACTTTGATGAAGTTAAAATGTCAATTTTATACTTCTCGAATCTGTATTTCGTTTAAAGCTTGTTTGGAAAAAAAAAAAGAGTGAAAACATTAATAATGGAAAATATAGAAAAAAATCGCCAGTGGAAAGGAGCGGTCACTCAAAGGTTGGTGATTGCTGGCCTACTACTTGACCGGTCAGCTAGTGGTCACCATAGTGACCTCACTGTCATTGCCGTTGCACTGTCTTAGTGGTGACTTAACAATTAATGCCGTTGATCCTCTTACAACTCTGCATGCTCTGACAGTTTTGACCACAACTCCTTTGTCCGATGTGACTGGCGGTTTTTTCTAATAGTTACGTTTTTAAGAAAAAATTTCATTTTAATTCTTTAAGTTTCGAAAATATTAAGTTTTAAAATTTTTTTTGAAAATGACATTTTCACTTATAATATTTTTAAAACTTTTAAAAAAGTTCAAACTGTTAATCAATTAACGACTAATATTAACAAAATATATTAAAAATATTTTTATTTTTGATGGTTGTTAATGACTCATAAATTATTATATTACTTTAATAAAATAATGAATTTATAAGTTAAATAGTGTAAAATATTTATCAATTTAAGTTGTTAAATTATAATTTAAATTGCTTAAAGTCACCATTGACCGTGAGTTGATTGTCGATTTGAATTTTTCTGAAGAGTTTTGAAAAAGTTATGGATGTAAAGAGTTTTAAAAATCTAATATTTTTCAAAACCTTAGAACTAAAATGAAGTTTTTTCTCTTTTTTATGAAGAAACCATTAAAAAAGACATGGAAAATGAGCAACATTATCCCTTAAAGATGACCCATGGCATCAAACTTCTTAAAAAAATGTAAACATGTAACATATACAATGTATGAAATCCTGAAGGTCCAAAATTATATGCAAACACTTTTGACACATGAAATACAAGTTGATTGAGCATGAACAAACATCAAACCATAAAAATGTGAACACTTGCATATCAAGAGTCTTCTAGGCAACCTTCTTGCATTGTCTTGATCTTTAACCTTCATTGCTCACCCTAAATCCTAAATCTTAGTTTTTAGGAGCCCAATAATACATTTTAAAAGCATATGGGCTCCATATAAGTCAATTACAAATTATGAAACTTACAGTGGTGTTGGTTTGACTGCAAATTGGTGGTGGTGATGGTAAATTGGGTGTAATTGATAGTGGTTCCATTTTTTTAAAAAATTAATTTAGTTTATTAAGTATTAATTTTTTAAAACTTAATAATTTGATTATACTTTTTATATTTTTATATTTTAATGTTATTTAAATAGAGGGCGAATTTGGTATTTTAATTTTTGCAACTGTTAGACTAACATTTCTGTTAGGAATTAATGAAAGAGAGGATTTCTGGTAATTTCAAAACTAGAGGAGGCAAAATGACTAATTATGCAAACTAATGGCAATTTATTTTACCATTTTTTTCACATACATATGTTTGGTAAATTTTGTTTTACATTGTTATAAATTTATAAAATATCTTAAATAGATATCAAAATAGAATACTTTAGTTTCTATTTGGTATAAAAAAATTTCTATAAAATTAAAACTAGGACATAATTGTCTTTGTGTTTAACATTAATAATGATGATCTAAACATATAAAAGATTCATTAATCTCACAAAAGATTATTTCATAGCCACTTCACAAGAGTAACCTCTCACCTGCCTCTTAAAACTGTTACCAAACATACTCTGATTATTAAATAATCAATTTTTAGAGTTTCACCAAACACTCTTTTTATATAAAATAATTATAATTTAACTCATAGGCAATACCAACATGGCCTTAACATCTTTAGGTGTATTTTTACTTAATATTTTAACTCCTTTTAAAATGTGTCACATGTTGAAAATATGAGTCTCAAATAAGCCAGCGTTAGAGTAAATGCTAAATTGATAACCTTTTATTTATAAATTGGTAAAAAAAAAACCCTTCCTTGAATTAAAAAAAAATAAAAATTCATTGTAATTTAGAAAAAAAAAACAATTAACCAATGAAAATATACTTATAAGAGTTAAAAGCGAAAATTAACAAATAATTATAAATATATAAATTAAATTTATTTTATGCATATAATAAAAAAATAAAAAATTAAAATGGCGAGACAAATTTTTTTATCATAAAATAAAACAATTTTCTTGTAAAAACAAACTCCCATAAAATTTGAGGGAGGACGCCTGCCCCTCTGAAACCACACTAATGGGGGCGTTTCTGTGAACAGTTGGTGGAGGCAATAAGTGCCCATTAATTTTCATTTATATATATAAATTTAATATTTTTAAAATATATTATTATAAAAATAGTTTTGATAACTATGATTAGTTTTAGTTATATTAATTTGTTGTTTTGTACATAATTTAGTTTATCATTACTTATTTTAAATTTGGTCTAATTAATAATAATTTTTATATTTTATTTTATTCCTTAATGAAAAAATTTTCATGTGTTATTATTATTATTATTATTATTTTGTTATCATTTTTCACACACATTTTGGTCGGTAAGGGTGTTTATTACTAATAAATACAAGATGATTTAACGCAATAAATTAAAATATTCCACCCTGTACCCGGCGCAGCAGTTTTTCTACTTTAAAATTCAAATGCTAATTTATTTTCATTGAATGTAATGGAGCAATGGAGGAGAAAATCAATTTGAGAGAACTTAAATAAGTACAAATTTTTATTAAATATATTGAATAATGCTATACTATTTAAAAATTTGCTTACATTCTTTACTAAATTGATATAACAAATTTATGTGTAATAAACATTATTAATATATCATTTCAAAATTAATATAGTAGTTACAAATTGACTTATTGAACAAAATTTTTGATAACTATAACATTAATGTTAGGTTTCCCAAAATTTTTGCCTAAATCCATTCCCAAATAACATGACAGGTAAGTTATCAAAAACTTATTAATTATCATATTATTTTATGATTTATAGGATGTTGACAACTTATATGTTTAGTCATTTGAGCATGACTCTGGACAAAAAAATTTATGGAGTCTAGCATTACTCTTCAAATGTATTTTTATAAATGTTTGAATATCTATTTATCAAGAATTATGTTTTTTCAAAAAGTAAAAAGATTGATTATATTGTTCAAATATTAACTGATTGAAACTATTTATTTTTACCCTGCCAAATCTTTATTTATCATTGTTGATGTTTAATAGTTGTTGATTGTGTTTTAAATAATTTAAAAATTTGTTATTTTAAACGATTGAATAAGGTTTTTTGTTTAGGATATAAATATAATCAAATATTCATATGTCATTGGTTTAAAGGCTTCACTTTTTTGCTAACTCATCTTTATAGTTACATGATTATTTAGATGCTAATTGGGTTGGTGATTCTATTTATCGACGGTCCACCATTGATTTTTTTTTTTTTTTTTGTTAAAAATTCACTTATCTCATGTTATAGTGAAAAACAGACTGTTATAACTCAATCCAGTATTGAGATTGAATATCAAACCCACGCTAATACTACTCAAAAACTTATTTGGCTACACTAGCTATTTACAGACATGAGAGTTTATCACACCACTGCTGAAGGGAAAAATTGATTTTGAATTTAATGCGGAAATGTGGATTTTAAAAATTTTTCCAAACAAAACATACCCGATCGATACTAGTAATAACAATTCAATAATTAAATTTAAAAGATCGAATCTTACCTTGCATGAATATTGAATTGATCCCTTTTGATTCGCAAATTCTTTACCACTCGATCTTCCTTGCTATGACTCTTCACAAAAGAAACTGTGTGTGGGCACAATCTCGAAGAATCAAATCACGAAATCTTTTATAAAAGATTATTATATGAGATTGAGTAATTTGGTGTTTTTAATTAATGAAAGTTTTTGGTTCAAATAGCCAAAAATTCTCACTCAATTGTTACCAACATAAAACACCCTTTTATAATGGTAAGTTAGAGTTTTCCAATTTAACAAGGAATATAATTTCCTATTTAAATTAGAAAACATAGTTCATATTCAATATGGAATCAAATTCCTTATTAGTTAAGAACTCTTTACTTTTAATTTAATATAGAATCTAATTCCTATTAAAACTTCTTTAATTCAATTTAATATGAATCTAATTCCAATTAAATTAAATTACTATTTCCATTAATTAAAAGATTTTTCATTAAATTAAATGATTCTAAATCATAAATAATTTAATGACACTATTTAAAATTGAACTCATAATCTTTATAGATAATAAATAATTAACACTTAATTAAATAATTACATATATTTAAATAATCAAATTATTTAAATAATTCGTGAACATGTCCATGTGACATTAATAATTGGACAATCCAATTATATTCTTTCATTTATTTCTTTATGTGGTTGTGAGCTAGCAAGGGGACCAAATGGACCTACAATTTGAGCTCCAATAATATTGGAATTATTAATTAAACTCTTTAATTAAATAATTCACTATTATTAACCTCAAAGTTACTCCACTAAAAACCCAAGGTTGCACTCTCAAAATTGTAGATGTTTTATACAATCTGAATTTTCAGTGTCCATCGATTTAATCATTTCATATGGTTCGATCCTCCACAAGTAGTTCATAATTAGAGCTAGGTCATTAAAGTCCGTTATACCTCTCTAATTATATCTTATTCCAATAAGTACCATTGATTCTCTAATGAACAATATATTCATAACAACTTATGAATTTATCTTTCCGTTTGCTCATAAACAGAAAGTCGAGCGCTCTTATTGTTCAAGACCCGAATCAACACTTTAAGGGAACTACTCATCTACTTCTCGCAAGAAGGAGTGGATTCCATTATTATATAGAATGTTCCCAGCCATTAATTAAATCATATCTCCAAAGTACGAAGCTTATTGACCGTAAATCTATAACAGTCTCACCCATGTAAATCAAAAGATATGACTTAACAAATAGGAGTCCATAAAACACTCAGGATTAAGATCAATCCATATATGATTATCTAGTTGATAAATATGAATTTCTTTATTTAACGGATATTAATAAAAAATTCATTTTATCGTGGTCCAGTCCTATATAATCTCTATCATATAAGGTGCCTCCATTTTCATGTCGCCACATGAACGATCCCGGATAAGATCATCGCATCAAATACAAAATGGACCGCAACTGTAGATTTACCACAAACAAAGTACCCGGCTTTGTTTGCTTTCTATGAACTCTTTAGATTATTGATCTCAAACTAAATCCTCTTGTATATAACACTTATATACTTAGTTTGAGATTACATAAGTAATCATGGATGTTACATGATATTTGTATGAAGCATACATTTCATAAATGCATATAAATTGAACAAAATAAATACTTTATTATTATTTATTAAAACCGTTTACATAATTACAAGCTCTTAGGGCACAAAACCCAACAATCTCCCACTTGCCCTAAAGCATATGAGACATATCTTGTAATCTTAGACCCTCTAGATGACCTTCAAACACTTTAGCCGTTAAGGTCTTTGTAAACTTATCAGCATGGTTGTCTAATGAAGCTATCATCTCAATGACACATCTCTTTATGTACAATCTCCCTATTGAGATAGTATTTCTTCTCTATATGCTTCCCTTATTTGTGGTTCCTTGATTCTTTAGAATTGACCACTATATCACTATTATCACAATAAATGGTGAGTGCTTTATCCATATCTGGAACAACTTCCAGATCATATCAAGAATTTATGGAGCCAAACCGCTTCATTAGCTGTTTCACAAACTGCTACATATTTAGCTTTTATGGTGGAGTCAACAATGCAAGATTACTTAACACTCCTTCATATAATGATTCCACCACTAAAGGTAAATACTGACCTGGACATGGATTTCTTAGAATCATTGTCCAACTAAAAATCATATCTGTGTATCCTAATGGGATCAAATCCTCTCCAAAATACACAAGCATATAGATTCTCGTTCTCCAAAGATACTTGAGAATATGTTTTACAGCCACCAGTGATCAGATCCTGAGGTGGATTGATAACGACTGACTACTCCCACTGAATATCATATATCCAATCTCATGCATATCATAGCATATATAAGACTGTCTATTGTAGAGGTGTAGGGAATCCGTCTCATATCCTCAATTTCTTGAGGTGTCTTAGGACACTATTCCTTAGACAAATGAACTCCATGACAAGAAAAGTAAATTACTTTCTTGGAATTCTTACATTGCAAACCATATAATGATCTTATCAATGTATGATGCTTGAGACAGTGCTAACAATTTGTTCTTACGATCTCATATAATTTGAATTCTAAGAACATAAATACTCTCTCAAATCTTTCATTTGGAATTAGTTAGCAAGTCAGTTCTATACCTCAAATAATGCTCTTATATCATTCCCAATGAGTAGGATATTGTCAATATAAATTACTAGGAAAATCATTTTCTTATCAATGCTATGCTTGTATACTCAAGGTTCATCGACATTTTGCTTAAAACCATTAGATTTGATCAAAGTATCAAACCTTATGTCCCAAGATCAAGATACTTACTTAAATCCATAAATGGACCTTTGCAATTTGCAAACCTTTTGCTCTTAACCTTGGGACATGAATCCCTCTGGTTACACTATATAGATGCATTGATCAAGATTGTCATTCAAAATTGCAATCTTGACATCTATCTGCCATATCGCATAGTTGAGATATGCAGCTTTAGATAGAAGAATGTGAATGGACTTAAACATGGCTATTGATGAGAGAATCTCTTCATAGTCAACTCTCTTCTCATAGGTCTAACCCTTTGCCACTAGCCTAGTTTTGAAGGTCTCTACCTTCTTATCCATTTACAACCTATGGGTTTTACCCCATTTGATGGATCCACAAATTTCCAGATAGAGTTGGAGTGCATAGACTCCATCTCAAGATTCAAGGCTTTAAGACTTTTCTCCTTATTAGAGTAATCTATTGCATCTCTATATGCCAATGAATTATCTACTCTGTCATTAGAGATGACAACTAGTACCTCTCCAAAACTATGTAGTAAATAGGTTGTCTTACAACCCTCCCACAATGACGAGGTGGTAGATAACTCTGACGAGAATCTGTCTGACACTCAGAATGGTCTTAACTATGTTGTTATCAACAACTATTGTTGATTGAGTACTGGCTGAACCAGATAATAATGAGAAACTAATTGTAGATCTCATCATGTCCTGTGATGTTTTATTTCTCCTCTCTATAATACCATTTTGTTGAGGTGTTTTATGAGCTATGAGCTGATATAAAATCTTATTCTTAATCAAGTAATCCCCAAACTACGTTTTGAAGTGCTCACCTCCACGATCCGATCGTAGAATTCAATAATTTACCTAATTGGTTTTCAACTTTAGCTTGAGACTATTTGAACTCTTCAAAAGTTTCAGACTTCTATTGCATTAGGTAAACAAACCTATATTAAGAATAATCGTCAACTAAGGTGACAAAATATTCATAATCGCTTCTAGCTTTAACATTCATAGGACCGCAAACGTCCGAATGTATAAGCTCTAGTGGTTCTTTTGCTCTAAGCCCTTTTTCATAAAAGGTCTTTTGAATATTTTCACATTCTAGACATGACTAACAAATAGATAAAGAGCCAAATCTTTAACTCACTTAAAAGTCTGCTCTTTTACAAGTTTGTCTATTATGTCAAGGTTACAATATCCAAAACTTAGATGCCAAAAATAGGTATCATCATTGGGAGAAATCTTTTGTCGTTTTGTTTTAAGTTCTTCAACCTTAAACATTTTAGCTTTGAGCAGCTATGAGTTAACAATCTTAACTTGTATAAGTTGTTTTTTTATATTCATGAACAACTATTCAAATAATTTCTAAAAATAATAACTGATTTATTATTAAAAGAAATTGAATATAATTGTTCCATGAGGTTAGAAAAAGAAATTATATTTCCATTAACACATTGTTCAAAACAATAAAACAACTTTAAAAAATAGAAGTCGCACTTCTCCCACTGCTCTAGCTAACACGACATCCTAGGTGCCATCAATCATGATGAATTTGTTCATAACATAGTTGCTTTGAACTGTATGAGGCTCTTCAGAAAAGTCTCCAGTATCATACTTATTTAGCCAAGCTCAGGAAGACACTCTTCCATCAGGACAAAATTTAGGTCCTTATAGACCAAAATGGCATTCATAGTTATCCCCGTTTAATTTATCATTGGCAAGCATAAACATAAATGGAGACAACATTGCTGAATTAAATAATAATAAAATATTTTATTTAATTGCATTCATACAATATCATAAGTTTGACATAAAATTAAACGTGATATATGATACACGAATAATAAATTAGAAAATACCCTAAAAATAATTACTATGCCACGATAATCTAACATACCACAAATATATGCCACCTTAGGGTAGGTCAAATAATTGTATGTTAGATTGAGAAAATCTCAGTCAAATAATATAACAGAATAACTCTTATTCCTATATAATCTGACTACCGTTTATTTCAGTCAAAGAATCAATTAATCTCTTTATGAGTGTAACCCATCATTTCAGATCTCTCAGACTTAACTTGAGAATTGCCAGTCTTAGGGTAGGTCAATCCCAAAATACATCCAGAAATCCTATCCTTTGGGAAGTCAACCTTGATATTGACCTAAATGGACACCACCCTTAGGGGGACGAAAACAAAGCCGTCTCGAGGCGCCATTTAAATCTCACGGTGTTGAACTAATGATGGAGACCGTAGGATATATTGTCATATATCCTTCTCCCACTCATTATTTTAGGATTAGGGTTTTCTACTTAATATTCCTAGACATCGTCTTAGATTATTAACGGCTAAGAAGATAATCTAAGTTACTAGGAATTTGTATGTTACTAGAATCATCATCCTATTAACATCTAATAAATTACCAGATATTTAACTCTTAAAAATCTAATTTATTATAAAAGATCTAATCTAGATAATCTAAACTCTTTAATTATGAAGATTAGATTTAATGTGAAATTACCCAATTTTAACTCTTAAAATCTAATCCACAATATAAGCCATTTATGAAGTATATTATTTATTTATTTTTAATCATATAAAAAAAAATACTTCTAAAAAGGCTTTACTAATCTAAATATATTAAACTTTTTAAATAAACTAGATTAGTAATAATGTGAATTATTCAATTTTAACTTTTAAAAATTAATCCACATTATGAGCCAATTATTTGAAATATATCATTTTAATCACATTAAAATTATATCTCCAATTTGTTTACTAATCTAGATAAATTAAACTCTTTAATTAAATTAGATTAGTACTAATGTGAATTACCCAATTTTAACTCTTAAAATCTAATCACATTATAATACCAATTATTCAAAATATAAATATATTTTAATCACATTAAAACTAATCATATATTTCTAATTTGTGAACCAAGGACTTTCAGCTAAAATCCTATCAAATTATAAAATTGGTATTCTATGTATTATTATCTCTATTTTAACTAATAAACTATTTAATAGAAAAAATAAATAATAATACATGTATGCATGTCATGTTATAAAGCAACGAGTAGGCACTCTCTATTCTATATGACATATTTTAATGCATGATTATGTTATCAATAAATCATTCATTCATCGCATGATAAATAATTTAACTAAACAACATGTGATTGACCGAGTTCTTTAACTTTAAAAAACCTAAAAACTAAATTTAAGGTTACAAAAATTAACCAAGGCATTCCTTGGCCTTCACTTGTAGTCTTCATAGTCTTCAATGTCTTCATGGGCTCTCTTGGGCTCATAATTAAATCCGATTTAACAATCAAGAACCTCCATCAAATGGATTGGTTTTTAATGTCATTTCTTGATTTTTAGACCCAAGAAAAAAAAATAATTATGTGATTGTCAAGTATTGAACACTTAAGCATGCAACACATTAAGTAGATACTGTGCAACAAAAACACTTTCAATTGCATAGTATCAAACACACATGCGTTGTGCAAACACTGAACATCCATCAAGTGTGCCATGTGTGCCATGCACAAACATGCACGCTTTTGTGTATAATGCACAATCAAGGAGCTGTAACATTTACAGCGCATGGCATATTTGTTGCCATGTGACGCGCGCATGAGCATTCATATATATATATTATTTATATACTGCATGAACACAAGTGCAACAATTGCACTTCCAGTGCATCACTATGACACACGTGCAATGACTAAAGATGCACTGTGTGCAACAATTGCACATACAGTGTAACAAATACATGCATGTGCTGTGCAAACAGCAACCATGCATAACGTGCACAAAAAAAAAAAAAATAATAAGTCATCTGTGCACACCTGTTTGCATCACACTTGCAGATTTGCACCAAACTATTCACTGCGCACGCACATCTTATGTGTCAGCAGTGTTTGGTCTTTGCACATCCAATGTCCACGCATGATATATTTATTGAAAATACTGCACGCTGATAGTTCGTACTGGGCTGTTCCAAACAGCCGTGCACGGACTAACGCACAGAATTTTAACAGCCCGTCTACCTCAGAATTTCAACCGATTTCGACCATAACAGTAGAGCATAATTGCAGACCAAATTCAACAGCCAATCTTAGGTCTTTTCCGCATCATATTACAGAAAAATAAAAAACCTAAAACTATGAATTACAACAAAAAATTGCCACAAACGGCTTACAAATTAATCGAATTAATATTAGTCAAAGAACCATACAATTAACGATCAATCCATGCAAACCCAATTAATCAAACATGAAAATAAAATATGCACATCAATAATTAGTGCCTACTCTATGACATACAATGAATCATAATCAAAAGGAAATTCACTAATTATTGAATCAATTATTAAACTAGCGAAACCGGGCTCTAATACCAATTGAAGGGAAAAATTGATTTTGAATTTAATGCGGAAACGTGGATTTTAAAAATTTTTCCAAACAAAACATACCTGATCGATGCTAGTAATAACAATTCAATAATTAAATTAATAAGATCGAATCTTACCTTGCATGAATATTGAATTGATCCCTTTTGATTCGCAAATTCTTTACCACTCGATCTTCCTTGCTATGACTCTTCACAAAAGAAACTGTGTGTGGACACAATCTCGAAGAATCAAATCACGAAATCTTTTATAAAAGATTATTATATGAGATTGAGTAATTTGGTGTTTTTAATTAATGAAAGTTTTTGGTTCAAATAGCCAAAAATTCTCACTCAATTGTTACCAACATAAAACACCCTTTTATAATGGTAAGTTAGAGTTTTCTAATTTAACAAGGAATATAATTTCCTATTTAAATTAGAAAACATAGTTCATATCCAATATGGAATCAAATTCCTTATTAGTCAAGAACTTTTTACTTTTAATTTAATATAGAATCTAATTCCTATTAAAACTTCTTTAATTCAATTTAATATGAAATCTAATTCCAATTAAATTAAATTACTATTTCCATTAATTAAAAGATTTTTCATTAAATTAAATGATTCTAAATCATAAATAATTTAATGACACTATTTAAAATTGAACTCATAATCTCTATAGATAATAAAATAATTAACACTTAATTAAATAATTACATATATTTAAATAATCAAATTATTTAAATAATTCGTGAACATGTCCATGTGACATTAATAATTGGACAATCCAATTATATTCTTTCATTTATTTCTTTATGTGGTTGTGAGCTAGCAAGGGGACCAAATGGACCTACAATTTGAGCTCCAATAATATTAGAATTATTAATTAAACTCTTTAATTAAATAATTCACTATTATTAACCTCAAAGTTACTCCACTAAAAACCCAAGGTTGCACTCTCAAAATTGTAGATGTTTTACACAATCTGAATTTTCAGTGTCCATCGATTTAATCATTTCATATGGTTCGATCCTCCACAAGTAGTTCATAATTAGAGCTAGGTCATTAAAGTCCGTTATACCTCTCTAATTATATCTTGTTCCAATAAGTACCATTGATTCTCTAATGAACAATATATTCATAACAACTTATGAATTTATCTTTCCGTTTACTCATAAACAGAAAGTCGAGCGCTCTTATTGTTCAAGACCCGAATCAACACTTTAAGGGAACTACTCATCTACTTCTTGCAAGAAGGAGTGGATTCCATTATTATATAGAATGTTCCCGACCACTTATTAAATCATATCTCCAAAGTACGAAGCTTATTGACCGTAAATCTATAACAGTCTCACCCATGTAAATCAAAAGATACGACTTAACAAATAGGAGTCCATAAAACACTCAGGATTAAGATAAATCCATATATGATTATCTAGTTGATAAATATGAATTTCTTTATTTAACGGATATTAATAAAAAATTCATTTTATCGTGGTCCAGTCCTATATAATCTCTATCATATAGGGTGCCTCCATTTTCATGTCGCCACATGAACGATCCCGGATAAGATCATCGCATCAAATACAAAATGGACCGCAACTGTAGATTTACCACAAACAAAGTACCCAGCTTTGTTTGCTTTCTACGAACTCTTTAGATTACTTATCTCAAACTAAATCCTCTTGTATATAACACTTATATACTTAGTTTGAGATTACATAAGTAATCATGGATGTTACATGATATTTGTATGAAACATACATTTCATAAATGCATATAAATTGAACAAAATAAATACTTTATTATTATTTATTAAAACCGTTTACATAATTACAAGCTCTTAGGGCACAAAACCCAACAACTGCTACTCCTCTTTGTTGTGACAATTATAGTGCTACTCAATTGCCTACAAAATATCTTTCATGAATATACAAAACACATTGAGAGTCTCGTTGTCATTTTGTTCGAAACATGTTTATTAGGGTGCTATTAAACTTTGCTTGATCTCTTTTGCGTTTCTATGAATTGGTTTCCAAACTCAAGCTTACATCCATCTTGTCATCTTGAGTTCTTGAGTTTGTGAGAGGGTATTACTGTATTAGTAGTTGCCATGTATATATGTCACACCATATCTGATTCCTTTCCATATATGTCACACCATATCCGATTCATTTTCATATATGTTACACTCTTATTTTAACATTTTTATTTTTCATATATGTCACATCATTATATGTTATACCATTATTATGGTGACATCTTTATTTTCCATATATATTATTAGATAATTAATAATAAGAACATGTCATAAAATTAAAATCAAAATTCTAGAGACTCTAGATTACAACAAATTTGTAGCAGGAAAAAAGAAAAAATAAACCAAAACCAAAGTATTAAGGCATGTAATAACTACGGTATCCTTAAAATAAATTCGCTACCCTTTGTCTATGTTGTTTAGTGGTTGTCTTCTAGGATGCAACAATACCAAAATCCGATGAACCAAATTGAGCCCAAATCTCTATCACTTTAAAACTTTTCAACTAAGAATAGTGTTTGAGAGAAAATAAATTGACAAATAAAAATGGATTCTAGTTATCTCTAAACAACTAGAAAAGATACCAATTTATAGACTTCATGTGGACATTTTGAAAACAAGAAATAATGGTCTTTTAATTCCTTTTAATTTTATTGATTTTGCATATACTAAATATTAATCCAAGAGTTAATACTGCAAATTCAATGTAGAATTAAACACTTATGTAGTTACAAAACTCAAGAATTAATTCTACAAATTCAATTAAGAATTAATCATAATTGTAGTTATAAAATTCAAAAAGCAATTCCTCAAATTTAATTCGGAATTATCTCCGTAGTAACAAAATTCAAACTTAATTCTATATATTTAATTTAGAATTAATTATTTTAATGGTTGCAATTATTCTTGAAATAATCATGTCTACAGTTACAAACACAACATTTATTCAACAATTAATCTTGCAGAAACCGCTAGCCAATATTCAAGTTTCAAAGACCTTATTTTCTTCCAAATGGGTGTACTTCGATCTTCAATTTCTTATTCACCCAAGCATCATCTTGACAAAACAAATATACTAATTTGATGTTCTCACCAATATGAACATGAATTACCTTGATCTATGAAAACCGAGATCAAACTTCAATCAAAATGGTTTATAAAATTGGACTATAATATGCCAATTTTCCAACATATATGATATATGATTCTAATTGCCCTGTATAGTATATTTGCTTGCTTATTTTATTTTTCTTGTTGGCCTAAAAATAGGCTCTATTTTGTATATTGTACATAGTGGCTATGTAAGATAGTTAAACCCTTGATATTATTTCATTTTAGGTGTAGATATTATTTTCTTTTAGGTATTCCTTTAATTGTTTGATATTATTTCCTTTATTGTTTGATATTTTATTTCTGTTTTGTTATTATTCCTTTTATGAAGTCTTGCTTTTTAGGAAGTTAGGAAATTGTTTGGCTATAAATTGGAGTTTTAATCTCATTGTATGTATGTTTTTGGCTTTGAAGAAATTAATAAAATCCTACTTCTTGGTGAGACAATTGTCTCTTGTTTTTTGGTTTTTCCAGATAGCAATAGTTGGGATTACTTGGGTTAGAATTCAAGTCAATTCAGTGATTTGATTTCAGATTTATTTTAGCTCTTTTGGGTATTCTTGTTTCAAATTATTTGGACTAGAGTCAGGTCAAATCTGTGATCTAATTTTAGAAGATCAATTTATTCAATTCCATGTGGGTTGACTAGTTCAAAGTTTAACTTGTTCGTGGTATGATTTTGGGGTGATTAGGGCTTGTTGTTGGATCTAAAATTAAGCTCACACCAATTTGGTTTTTAATTGAGAGTGTTTAAAAAAATCATTGAGAGTTTCTGAGATAAAAAAAATTCATTGAGAGTGTTCGAGAAAAAAAAAATTGTTGAGAGTGAAAAAAAAGAAAAGAAAAAGAAATCTAGAGAATTTGGAACAAAGAAACATTTTTGAGGATATAACTTTAGATCCAACAATACACCCTAATCACCTCAAAATCACACCACGAACAAGATAAATTTTGAACTAAAAATTAAATCACGTAATAGACCTAACCTAATCCAGGCAATTTTGAGCAAGAATACTAAAAAAAACTGAAATAAATCTAGAGTCAAATAACCGAATTGACTTGAATTCCAACCAAAGTAATTCTAGGTATTACTACCTATAAAATCCAAAAAACTAGAGATAACTGTCTTATCAAGAAACGAGATTTTATTAATTTCTTCAAAGCCAAAAACATACGTACCAAGAGTTTAAAACTCCTATTTATAGCCAAATAATTTCCTAACTTCTCTAAGAAACTAGACTTCCTAAAAGGAAACAATAACTAAAAAGAAATAATATCAAACAATAAAGGAAATAATATCAAACAATTAAAGGAAAAATTCAAAGGAAATAATATCTAAACATAAAAGGAAATAATATCAAATCCTAAAATAAAATAATATCTAAATTTAAAAGGAAATAATATCAAACAATTAATAGAAAATCTAAAAGGAAATTATACTAAACATAAAAGCAAATAATATCAAATCCTAAAATGAAATAATATCTAAACTTAAAGGAAATAATATCAAAGAATTAAAGGAAAATTTAAAAGGAATTAATATCTAAACTTAAAAGGAAATAATATCAAACAATTAAAGGAAAATCTAAGAGGAAATAATATCTAGACATAAAAGGAAATAATATCAAATCCTAAAATGAAATAATATCTAAACTTAAAAGGAAATAATATCAAACAATTAAAGGAAAATTTAAAAGGAAATAATATGAAATCCTAAAATGAAACAATGTCTAAATTTAAAAGGAAATAATATCAATTCTGAAAAGTAAATAATATCGAATTTTAAAAGAAAATAATATCTAAACCAAAAAGAAAATATTATCAAATTCTAAATTAAACCAATTCCTAAATTAGATGACAGTTGACCATTCTTATTCTTATTTAACAGAATACACCCTCCTTAGATTTTTTAAGGAAAGAAAGAAATTAAAAAAATGAAACATCTCTCTATCTCTGCCATAGTTTTCCTTGTTTTACTCCTTACTTCAGGTAGATTTTGATCTTGCTACTTTTATATTTTCTTTCTCTTTCCATCATAAAAAGGAAACACAAAACACTTTCTTAAATACCAGTACTGCAATGTTGTATTGATGTTTCGAAAGGTCATAACTTTTCTTTCTCATAAATTATCAACATCTCCTTGCGTAGGTAAAACTTAGATATGTGGTCATGCAATAATTTGTTAGTTGTCACAAATATATATTTTGTAAACATGTTAGTAACATATCATAATTCATACCGTAAGAGAACTTTAATAAATTGTACTACCATTTATTTGTTTTATCCATTGTCTCTGTTTATTATCTAACCTATCCCACGACAGTTTACCTTAGTATTATTAATATACTTGATTTAGACTTCTTAAACAAGAGAAAAGAGTGAAATGATTTTCAAGTTCTGTTGTTCTTCTACTTATCTTGTTCAATACTTTAGGTAAATTTTGATTATTAATCTCTTTTATATATATTTTTTCTGGTTAATTAAATACCTTCTGTAAGTATTCAACGATTTGAATTAAGAGATCATGCATGTTATTCATTTAACTCTATTTCATGATTTGGGGATCTGGTTTGTATTTCTTAATTAATTGTTATATGCTTTATGATTTGCTATGCTTACACTAATGAAGCTATTGACTTTTGTAGGGAATCATGAGGTGGTGGGTGTTCGAATCTGTGAAAAGATATACCCTCGTCCAAATTGCAAACATGATCTTTGTACGATAGCTTGTCATGCAATGTATGGAACCGGAGATGACAACGTTAGAGGGAACTGCGTTGGCACTGATTGCAAATGTTCTTACCCTTGTTAATTCCTTCTTTCACTTTACGCATTGCTACGAGAGTATCAAATCGAAAACTAAAATTAAATAAAGATCAGTGACCTCATGTTATATTTGCCTTCAACCTCTATCTCGTACCCCCTCCCAATTTCTTTTACTACTATAACTATTACTACTACTACTACTACTACTACTACTACTACTACTATTATTATTATTATTGTTTTTGTAGATACCAAAAATCTAAGGGATTATATATATATATATATATATATGGGGGATTCCCTTTGGTACACTTAGACATGCATACACTTGACAAAAAGAAAAAAGGTAATTACATTATAAAATGTGTGATTGTAATTTATTAAATGTGATTATAGCTAAACATATTTGATTATAATCAATAAATGTGATTATAATTAGTAAATCAGTAAATGTGATCACATATATTAATTGTAATCTTATATGTATTTAGTTGTAATCACATATAATAAATTACAATAATACATTTTTTTGTTAAGTGTATACATACCCAAGTGTATGCTAGAATGTGCCTACATATATATAGTAATTTTACTATCAGTACCTCATAACTTTAAAGGTTAGGATGAATCAATCAAATTTATCTATTGCATTCTTTCTCTTAAAACAAATTCTCATTTCTATTTAATTCAAATATGATATATGAATTTGATTGGTCCATCTTAACTTATTAAAGTTAGGAGACACTCATGATATAATCACTGTATATACATCTGAGGCAAGCAATTCTAAGTATTATTATCCATAAAATCCAAAAAACAAGAGATAATTGTCTCATCAAGAAATGAGGTTTTATTAGTTTCTTCAAAGCCAAAATCATACATACCAAGAGTTTAAAACTCCTATTTATAGCCAAACTGTAACATCTTGAATCCTAATTGGTCTAATAGGTTATATATATATCTAAATGAAGTTTAGGTGGGGTTTAAATAAGATCACAATCAATTAGAAACTTTTATTAAAGAGCCCAACCAATTAGAAACTAGTGTGGCCCATATTATTTTCTAATCACACTCAATTTTTTTTCTAAATACACCCATCTAAGGTCAAACATGGAAAAAGGAGAGAATGTGAGAGGGGTAAAAGTGTGAAAAAGGAAAATGTGAGAAGGATAAAATTGTCCACCACAAAAGAGGAGAAATTATGGAATTTTTGAAGGGCAAATTATTAAATAAGAAAGAAACATTCAAGGGCAAGATTGAAAATGCAAAAGACATCTGGTTAGATTTTGATTGGTTCGAAAAATTAGTGGTGGAAAAGAGGGTTAAATAGATGAAAATATGGTCATGCATGAGAATATATGTAAAAGTGATTTTATGTAAATAAAAGCCACTCCACCATTCTTTCAACATCTTGGCCAAACACACCCACCCAAAAGAAGAGAGAAAAATCAAAGGAAAGGGAGAAGAAAGAAAGAAAGAGAAAGAAGAAGGAAAGAAGATCAAGGAAACTTGAAGAAGAAATTGTGGTGTGATATTAGTTTCAATTTAGAATCAATTTTCTTGGTATAGTTCTTATAAACCCTAAATAAGTTTTGGTGTTATTTTAGGTGAAAAAGGGTATAAGGAGAAGACAAGCACAAGTGGACTTTCAAAGAGCTTGGAAGGAAATTAGTGAGTGGATGTTTTCCTTTAACTTGATTTTTTGGAAGTATTTTGCTATGTTTCAACTTTTATCAATTTTGAAGAATGTTTTAAGAATTTGAAGCATGTTTCATGAATTGAAAAGAATAAATTATGGTTAGAACACATGTTGTAGGAAGTATGAATTTTAGAGTATGTTTTAAAAACTTTAAAATATATTAGAAACTATGAACTTTAGATTATGTTTTATAAATTTTAAGATATGATTTGTGGTTTATGAAGTATAAATTTTGTTTTGAAATCTTGAAGTATACTTGGTAGTTTGTGGATTTAAGATTTTGTTTTATGACTTTAAAGTATGCTTTATGGTTTATATATTAGAAATTATGCCTTTTGGTAATTCTAAAGTATGTTTGATGATTTGTGAACTTTATATTATGTATTGGATTTCCAAAGTGTGTTTTACCATTGAACAAGTAAACTAGGTTGTATGGTTTATGAAATAATTGATTGATTTGTGAAAGTTTATGACATGTTTTCTAAATTACATGAGAAACCATGATTTTAATACATATGCATGGATGAGATTTCTGTTGGAAATTTAATGTTTGATATGGAGAGCTTTACAAAATGTATTTAGAGCTATACTTAAAAGGAATTAAAAGTAGAACACCAAAGTGTACTCTCCCCTCTAACGGTTAGATTGGCATCATGTGAGTAAGACCGAGATAATCGCTTAACAAATGCTTAACAGAAGTTAGAAAGTTATTAGGGCTTTGAGAGAGAGTCATTAAGTCGTTTAACATATAAATGACAGATGTTATCCCTTGACCTCTATATGTGTGTCGAGTATCTTCACCACGTACGACAAATTTCTTGGGTACTAGTGTGGTGTATATTTCAAATCTAAAATCATATCTAAAGATAATCCATGCAAATATTTTCAGTTATTATAATACGAAGTTTTACAGACAAAATTTTAATAGTAAATTCGATTATTGTTGACTATGAATTGTTTAGATTTTATATTTTTATAAGTTTTATATTACATTAACTTTCCTACAAATGATTCATTTGGTTTTTGGAAATTATATCAACTCATTGGGCGTTAGCGCCCACCCTTTAAATTTTAAAACCATTTTCTAGGGATCTGTCAGGTCTTAAAGAAAGCATCTGAACGGGCAAAAATGGGCCACTCGAGTAAGTGATGCATGAAAATCGTATTTTGATATTGTCTATGTGTATTTTGATCATTCTGTAACACATACTAGTAGATATGTTTTTGTATATACATATATGCATAATGATGCAAAGCGTTTAACACTTTTGTTAGTTTGCATAAAATTTTACTTTTGATACTATGAATATTATAATTGTATTTATTTATATCTTATGGGATATGATATTACTTGTGTTGGAATGAGAATGGGAAGTAGGACCGGAAATCTTAAGTAGTTGAGATTTAAAATGAATTTTATAAATGTATATTTTTTTTTCACAGGGTGAAATTGTTCAATAAATAGTCATTATACTGCCAAAATTTTGTTAAACTACCCTATATTGTATCAAATTTTCTAAATGATTTTGATTAAAAGAGTTTAAAATTCATGAAATTTTTCAACTATTATAGGATCTTTTCGGATTCCAGATACAAATCTGGGAGGGTCCTATTAGAAATAATTTCCTAACTCCTCTAAGAAACTAGACTTCCTAAAAGGAAATAGTAACTAAAAAGAAATAATATCAAACAATAGAGGAAATAATATCAAAGAATTAAAGGAAAATCCAAAAGGAAATAATATTTAAACATAAAAGGAAATAATATTAAATCCTAAATTGAAATAATATCTAAACTTAAAAGGAAATAATATCACACAATTAAAGGAAAATCTAAAAGGAAATAATATCTAAACATAAAAGGAAATAATATCAAATCCTAAAATAAAAAAATATCTAAACTTGAAAGGAAATAATATTAAACAATTAAATGAAAATCTAAAAAGAAATAATATCTAGACAGAAAAGGAAATAATATCAAATCATAAAATGAAATAATATCTAAACCTAAAAGGAAATAATATCAAACAATTAAAGGAAAATCTAGAAGGAAATAATATCAAATTCTAAAATGAAATAATATCTAAATTTAAAAAGAAATAATATCAATTCTGAAACGTAAATAATATCAAATCTTAAAAGAAAATAATATCTAGACCTAAAAGAAAATATTATCAAATCCTAAATTAGACCACCATTGACCATTGTTATTCCACCATTCTTATTCTTATTTAACAGAATACACCCTCCTTAGATTTTTTAGCAAAGAAAGAAATTTGTAGATACCAGAAATCTAGGAGATTATATATATATATATATATATATATGGGATCCCTTTGGTATACTTAGACATGCATATACTTGACAAAAGAAAAAAAAATGATTGCATTATAAAATGTGTAATTGTAATTTTGTTATATATGATTATAATTAAATATATTTAATTACAATCATTAAATGTAATTATAATCAGCAAATTAGTAAATGTGATCACATATACTGATTGTAATATTACATGTTTAGTTGTACTCACATGTACTAAATTACAATAATATATTTTTTTGGTTAAGTGTACGCTAGAATGTGCCTATATATATTTATTTTACCATCAGTACTTTCTAATTTTAAAAAGTTACGACGAATCAATCAAATTTATTTATTATATTCTTTCTCTTAAAACAATTCTCTTTCCTATTTAATTCAAATGTAATGGATGAATTTGATTGATCCGTCTTAACTTATCAAAGTTAGAATAATATATTTTTTGACGGGGACCGACCCGGATTCTCTCTAATAAACCCGGCAGTTCTGCCGGGTACCCCACGAGACCCTTCTAAAGTCTAACTAATAAGATTCAAAAAGATGTCGTGGAGCGAACCCGTAACTAGAAGTACTTTATTAAACATACATATATCATATATTATAAAATCTCGCATTCAATTTCAGCAAAACCAATTCTTAAAATATCATAATAATATCTCAAACATTCAAGAGTCTAAAACATGCATGCATCATTAGAACATAAAAAGTTCTACAAAAGTTATTTAAATCAAAAGTATGCATAACACGTGATAAATGTTCAAGCTTAATGTTTACAAAAATAAGCACGTAGTATTGTCGAACGTCGGGCCCACCTAATCTGAACGTGGCGAACGGGTACCTTGATTCTTTGCTCTTGCACCTTGGAGGTTTTTTGTACATAAAACCAAAAAGAGTCGTAAGCTATAAAGCCTAATGAGTGTGAGTTTTGTTTAGACTACGTCTTATAAAATACCTCTTGAAGGACGTTCTTGAAAACATTTTTTTTTCTTCTTTGAAAACAATTTATTCCTGAATCTTGGATTTTATAAAATGTTCTTTAATATTTTAAAAGTTTTTTCTAAAAGAATTTTTAAAACATTTTTTTTTCTAAAACTTACTTTAATGGTATGCTTCTTTTTCTAAAAATTGTACTAATGGAGAACCCAAGAGAAGCTACAATCACATGAACAAATAGACCAGGTCTGCTCAGTATAGGGGGGTCACGTGGTGTGAAGCTAGCGTCGCACACTGTGACAAAACTACAAAGATATCCTGCTATTGTATGGCGAAACTACCATCGCACATTGCATAGCGAGATAATATCTCACAAGTATAGAAGGCGACACGACAGACATGACAGACTCAATCCCTCCGATGTTAGTAGGACTATCCCTCCCAACACTTGCTATACACTGCAGGGTATACCGGCCGGGTCTAATACTAAAAGGTCTGTCTATCTATAAACTTGGGCTATCCACTAGTCCTTAAAAATCTTTACTCAATTTTTTTTTTTCACTATTTCTATATTTCAAACAAGCTAATCTTTCATGTTGAACATAAATTGTTGATAAGCTAAAAATAATTTATGAGAATCTATATAATACTTGTAGAAAAATCTGGAAAATATTTAATATAAAGAAAATTTTTTCACACTCACAGCTTACTTCCTACTCTACTCGCACACGCTACTTCAACGACCTCCTTTTAGCTCGCTATGTCACCTACACTTGACACAGATGGACAATCTTCTTTTCAGCTTGTAGATCATTCTAATCCCAATTAAATTCTATCATCTCTAACTTATAATTTACACGAGCTGCTATGGACTACAATACTACCAGTCCAGCTCGAACTACAAACTCATGCCCCCAGCTCGCATAACTTATCCTATGCGAGCTCCTTTCTCGCCTTACTTAGCCTGAACTGTGGGCCTTAACTCATTCCAGCGAGCTTGATCAGGTCACTCCTTTCAGGGAGTTGCTATCTTCTCCTAGCTTAATTCGTTCCTTAACCCGTCTCAGCTCACCTTTACAAGCTACTGCCTTAGGTCAGCTTGGCCAGGCATCTCTGATGGGTTGTGACCTTACTCAACTCTTTTTGCGAGCTCACACTTCAGCCCAATCTAGACAGTTGAGATGGAGAGCAACAGACATAGCCCAAGTCGCTCCCTAGTCGACTATCTTTATAAGTTGAAATGTGCTGGGGGCTTCCTCCAACTCGCACCTCATGAGCTCCTACCCCGACTCATGCACACCTAATCCTAACACTCTTTTGCTTTTCTAGATTTTTCATTCTTACAAACATCAACATAACTTGACCTGAATTCACTAACATATGTTCAACAATATTTCACTAGACTCTTCTCACCAACCCAGGTCGCGACCTCAACAATTTCACAATTGAAAACTTAACATCCTAGGCAATAATCAGACTACTTTAATCAACATTTTATCATTTTCATTTACTTAATTCAGGTCGTAAACACAACAGCAGGTTGTGCGACAACACTTAAACATCATAATCATGATTACACTACTTCAGATCGACATTACATTTTAAGTACTCCACTTACCAAATCTCCTCTTCAGTTCTTTGCCTTGATTTCCCACTTGTTTGCTGCTCCAATATTACCAGATCTATTCACAAAATCTTATTTATATTAGATGCAGTTCATGGACTGCCCAGTAGATTTTTTACTAAACTAAAACCATAAATCTTACTCTTACTCTTTCCACTCGATCCTTACCAGATCTAATTCTTAAATCTATTCTTCACCTTCTGGTAGCTTGATTTCCTCCAAAAATAGCAATAGATCAACTTGAACAGTTGAAAATCTACCTTCCCCCTTTTCTCTGCCAACCACGCTCCCCCTCTCCTTCTCTCTCTCTTTTAGATTTTTTTTTCTTCTGCCGACACACTCATCCCACTCACCTATTTATAGGCGTGGGTCAAGCTCGCTTTTTACCCTTAAACTTTCTTAAAATTACGATTTCACCAAATTCTAGAGAGTTCTTTACTTTTTCTCAATGTTTTTATCTTTTCCCTTTATTTACGATTTTACCATTCTTATAAAAATATTTTATTTATCAATCACCCCTCAACTTTTAGAATTTAAATTTACTCCCAATCTTTCCGGAAACTCTATAAAAATTAAATTTCTCCTCTGAACACTATAAAAATCATTTTTATTATTTTACCAACAAAATTTATTCTATTCCGTACATGGGTACAATACAACTCGGGAGAGGGTGTTACATTTCTTTTGTTAAGTGTATGCTAGAATGTACCTATATATATTGATTTTACCATCAGTGTCTTATAATTTTAAAAAGTTAGGACAAACTAATCAAATTTATCTATTTCATCCTTTCTCCTAAAACAAATTCTCTTTCCTATATAATTTAAATATAATGGATGAATTTGATTGATACATCTTAACTTATTAAATTTAAAAGACACTCATAATAAAATCATTATATATATTTGGGACAGGATCGAAAGAGACAAGTTTTGACATAAATTTTGACATAATTTGTTGACTATTTGATTATGATGATTTTAATAGCTTAGATTTGCCCACACCTTTGTATTAAACTTAATTGTACACTCTCTATAAAAGTATTTATCATTTTCTCTCTTTATTATTACACCATCTCTTCTCTCTCTAATTAATATTAAAAACTTATTAATTATATTCTTCTCACCAATTAAGAAGTTATTGCATCTTATTTTTTTTTAATTCATTTTCAAATTATATTATTTTTACCTTTCTTTTTTCATGTTTGATGTATCTATATTTTTCTATCTCATTTTTTATCTTATCTTTATAATTTCATTATTAGCTAGATCTTGTTTCTTCTTTTTAATTTATAAAAAATAATAGTGAAAATTTATCACTTAGAACCTTAAATGAGAAGGAGTATTTGGTATGAGATTAATGATTTCTTTAACTAAAATTTAAAATTTTAGAGTGGTTTTGACATATATACGATGAGAGAATATTTCATAAATTTGAAAATACAGAATTGTCTTGTAAAATAATTTAAATCTTGGAGAGGTTTTGCAAATCTCCTTTAAGAAAAATTTAATTTGTGAAAATTTGAAAGGAAAATAAATTTACCTAAATTCACATTTATTTGAAGAATATAATTCTTTTATGTCTCAAAGGCCTATGTAAAAGATAATTTGTGTATTAAAAAAAATAAAGATGCAATGACTATTACTATTAGAGAAAATAAATAAATAATATATATAAACTGTAATTATTAGATAATAATTTATTTCAAAAGTTGCAATAAAAAAAACAATGCAAAAAAGACATGTTTAATAAATGTCATGTTAAAATCTTCAAAAGGAATGTCATTTTAAAACTTTTTTTTTTTCAAGATAATTAATTATTTCATATAGTTTAAAATCTATTTTCTTTAGTAATTTTATTCAAAGTTATATATAAATTCAACCACAAAAAGTAATTTTCATATATATATATATATATATTCAACTATAATAGTGTTTTATAATAATTGGTGGGTTTTTAATATTAATTGGAGAGATAAGAGATGGTATAATAATGAAGAAAGAGAAGAGTATGTACATTTATGTTAAAGTTTATAATTAAGTTTAATGCAAAGGTATGAATAGATCTAAGCTATCATCATCCAATGGTCAACAGATTGTGTTAAAACTTGTGTCCTTTGATTCTACCACTATATATATATGTATGTATGTATATATATATATATATATATATAGACACATTCTATAGTCATGGACGTAGCATTGGTAGGGCTACTCTAGCCCACATAGGAAAAAAATTAAATTTATAGTTGTAAAACGGGCAAATTATACAAACCTCCCTTAAGATTAAATGTAATTACATTAATATCTAAATTTTGGTCATAATGACATCAGTCTCCCATTTAAGGGGTTTTGTCAACGTGACTTTCTGGTCGATGAGAATTCAATGACCAATACCTGCAATCAATGTCGAACAACACAAAAACCAAGAACAACACAAAAAATAGAATGGAAAGAACAAAAATAACACAAAGGTTTTACGTGGTTCAGAGAGTGCGCCTACGTCCACGACTGTCTCTCTATAATTCAGCAGAGTGACAGTATAATATTGCTTAGATTTTTGTTTTACAATGATTTTAGCCCATATTTATAGAGGAAAGGTTGTTACGGTTTTGGAAGAATTAAAATAGGTAAAGAATTTCATAATAAATACACTTCCTAATTGGACGGAACAGAATCAAGAAATTGCCCCGAATATCTCGAGATATTGTTGACTGAATTTGAATTTGAATTAACTTCCATTTTTGGTGAGAGAATCACAATCAGATTGGGTAACTGCCATATCTGAAAGATTTTGTATTAATTGTCCGCTGGGCGAGCTGTTCACTACCTTGAATGACCTCGAGCTGGATCTCACTAAGTAGCGAGCTATGCATAGAACGAACTGCATAATGATCTGTAGCCTGGTTGTGAAACGAGCTCGCTGGGGCCAGCTATAGAGTTTGCTGGGCTTGGAGTTGATAACTGGGCCTTGTCTGCTTGGCCTTCTCATGGGCTGACTTCTTGGACTTTTATCAGACTTTTACCAGCCCATTCGCTTGATCCAGAAAATACACATAACAGGTTTTATTTTTATTTTTATTTTTTTAAAGGTTTGATTCAGTTTGATCATCGATTAACAGTACTCATTGATTAATTGCCAACAACTTGTTGAGTTATTGATAAATTGCGAGTCATTGCCTCATGGTCGATTAGCGCATATCGATTTTTGAAATTATGCTTGAACATCAGTCTACTGATAGGCTCCTATCCCTACTTGGCCTTCTGGCCGCCTCACGGTAGCCCTCCAACGGATATCTGATCAAACCGGAAAGTTTTGGTGCAGCTACACCGTTTACTTTTCAAAATTTTTCTAAAACTTTCTTTTCATGCGGAAAACGTGAGGAATTTTTTTTTTTATAAATATTTACAAAATAGATTTATAAAAATTTGAGCAGCATAACGATTGTTTTTTGAATATGCTACCCTGCAAATTTGAAAATTTAACATTTCTATATCAATCAAATCTCCACTACTGGGCCTTAGACCCTCAAATCAATTTCCACAATCCAATCCCAAACAATTTCTAAATTTTGAAATTGATAATTTCAATTCATTTTTTTTAATCTAACACTAAAGTATAATTTAATTCACCAAAAATTTAATTTTATTAATACCAAAGGCGATATACAACTCGAAATATTATTTACAAACATATTCACCCAAAATTCATCTCAATTCAACATAAAATCTCATATAAATTCATCTATACATCAAAAATAATTCAATTACCTCAATTTTTTCAAGTTGACCACTTACTAGTACCTAACATAATCAAACTATTCTCTTCATTTCAAACTTATCAATCACACCCAAATGCATCAAATAATCATAAATTGAACCACTAAAACCTTAAAATCAAAATCAATTAAATTCTATTAAAATTTTGGCACAAACCCTAACCCTTACCTTACTAAAATTGCTTGACTAACACTTGCTTCACTTCTTCTTCCACTTCTAAGCTTAATTTGATGACGATCAACCTCTATTCATGTCATACATTTCATCAAATCTCATTTCCATCAATTATCCAAGATATACCCATGAAAAAAAAAAAACCATAAAACTTAACTTTCTTACCTAGTTTCTTCACTTTCTTTCTTGATCTCTTCCCTAACACCTTACTTGATGAATTTTAGTATGAAAGATGGTTCAAACCCCTTTGATTTTCCTCTCCCCTACTGCCGAACCCATCATGTAACACCCCTTCCTAGTTTTACTATTGTATATCTGTACGGAATAAGGTATTATACGAATATATATATTTATTTGTGATATAATAAAAGGGATTTTTAAGTGTTCGGAAGTGACATTAAATTTTTATAAAATTTTTGGAAGGATCGGAAATAAATTTGAATTATAAAAAGTTGAAGGGCATTATTGGAATAAACAATTTTTCTAATGGATGACAAAATTGTAAATTAAGTGAAAGGACAAGGACATTAGGGAAAAGTGAAGAATTCTTTAAAATATGGTAAAATTGTAAAATTAAAAAAGTTCAAGGGTAAATGTGAAGCTTGGCTCACATCTATAAATATGAGTGTGTGGTGTGTGTTATCGTGAAAGTGAAAGAGAGAGAGAGAGTTGAAGAAAAATCTAGAGAGAGAGAGTTGAAGAAAAATCTAGAGAGAGAGAAGAGGGGGCTGTCGGTAGACAAGAGCAAGTGCCGACCCAAGTTATTTTCTATTATTATTTTGAGGAAAATCAAACTGCTGGAAGTTGAAGAACATGTTTGGGAAGATTATCAAATCAGATATGGTAAGAGTTAAGCGGTAAGATCAAGATTTTATGATTTTATGTTAGTAAGAAGTTTGTCGAAACAGTTTATGAACTGCATATGATATTATTGAGATTTTTGGTTCATAGATATGGTGATTTGAAGTAGCAGACGAATGAGGAAGCAAGACAAAAGTCTGAGGAGAAAATCCGGTAAGTGAAGTAGTTGAGAAATAATGTTGATTTATAGTAGTTTTATACTTTTTTGGGATGATTAAGTTTCCGTCATAAAACCTATTATATTTGCGACCTGGTTTAGGAGAAGAAGCTGATGAAATGTTGTTGAGTATATGTATGTGAAATTATTTGAGGTCGGGATATGTGAATGATTGTAAGAGTGTGAACTGGAAAAGAAGTGTTAGGAGTGAGTATGTGTAAGTTAGGGTAGGAGCTTGTTGAGTGCGAGCTGGTAGATACCCGCAGCCCTTTTTAGCCCTGTTTGGGTTGGATTAGAGTGCGAGCTTGCTAGGAGCCAGTTGAGTGAGGACTCTGCTCGTTATGATGCCTGGTCAAGCTGGCCGAAGGCAGTAGCTCGCAAGGGTGAGCTGAGAAGGTGTTGAGGAACAAACCGAGCTAGAAGAAAGTAGTAGCTCGCTGAAAGGGTAAGTTGAGCGAGCTCGTTGAGATTGTTAATGCTCGCAAATCGAGCTGTGTTGGACGAAGTGAGAGCTCACTGAAAGAACAAGTTGGGGTGCGAGCTCACAGCTTGAGCTGGACTGGCAGCACTGTAGTCTGTTATAGTTGAGATGAATAAATAGCTAGCGATAATAGTAAAAGGGATTAGGACTTGAAATATATTCCATGGATGCATGTTCTAAGAGAGGTCACTGTTGCATGTAAATATAAGTGACCAGCGAGTTGACAAAGGATGTTGAAGGAGCAGTTGTTGGTGAGCTGGGTAGCGAACTGTAAGTGTGAAAATGTTTAAATACTTTTCAGTTCATTATGCAAATATTTTATAGACTTTCACTTCTTATTTTAGCTTATAAATGATTTATGTCTTAGCATGAAAAGAAAATAGTTTATGAATGAATTGGTATGCTAGTATGTTTTATGAAAAGAAATTGATTTGAATAATAGAAAGAGAAAAGATTTTCAAAGATTAGTGGAACAGCCTAAGTTTATAGATAGACCTTGTAGCTTTAGATTTGGCCGGTATACCTCGCAGTGTATGATAAATGTTGGGAGGGCTAGTCTTGCTAACATTGAGGGGATCGAATCTATCATGTCTGTCATGTCGCCCTCTACACTTCTGGGGTATTATCTCGCCATACGGTGTGCGATGATAGTTCCGTCACGTAGTAGTGAGATGTCTTTGTAATTTTATCACTGTGCGATGTTAGCTTTTACGCCACATGATCCCTTACACTGAGCGGAGCTGATCTGACCGCTCATGTGGTTGTAGCTTCCCTTGGGTTTCCCATTAGTATGGTTTTTAAAAAGAGAAGCATATCATTAAAGCAAATTTTAGAAAGAAAATATTTTTGAAATATTTTAGACAACTATAAAATATTTTAGCACTTTATGAAAGCTTTTAGAACTTTAAAATGATTTTATAAAACCCAACATTTTAGAAATAAATTATTTTAAAAAATGTTTTTTGGGAGGTAAAATTTTATAAAAGATAAATTTAGATAGAAATACTCACACACCCACTGAGTTTTGTAGCTCATAACATTTTTGGTTTGATGTTACAAAAACTTTCCAGGTGCAGGGATAGGAGACCGGGGTACTAGATTGCCTCGTTTTGGTCAGGTGGACCAAGATGACCGATGACCCAACAAAATTTCATTTATTAGCATTGTGATTTGAATATTAATTATATGTTGTGCGAATTTTTGATTTCAAACAATTTTGTAAATTTTTCATGTTATGAGAATGCATGCACATTTTAGATTATTAGAATATTAATGATGATGCATTTAGTTATATTCTTATTTTGCTTTAAAAATTAGAAATGAGATTTAAAAATGCAGAATTTTTATAATTAACAAATCATTAGTAGTTATGAGCTCACTCTCTGACATCCTTTAGGGTCTTGATGGCTAGACTTTAGGAGGGTTTTGTGGGTGCCCGGTAGGACCGTTAAGTTCATTATAGGGAATCCGGGTCGGGTCCTGTTAGTTTGGTATCAGAGCTAGAGTTTTAGAAAATTTTGAGTAAAAGGTTTTTTGAATGTTCATTTTCAACTGAAATTTTCAGCAAACTTGCCTAAAAGATTTGATAGTATGATTTTAACCTCCATTTCATGCATTTTATAATTGGATTTCACAGAATCATGCGTCATCGAGGTCGCCCATCTACTAAGAGAGCGGTTGCTCAAGTACCTGTACTAGTGGAGGGACACGTTGACGAATCTATCAATGTGCTTGTAGATTAAACTCAAGTAAGACCTTCGCAACTTACAAAGCCAACAGTTGGAAATATGAATGTAAAGCAGTTGGCTCATGTTTTGGCAACGACGTTTCATCAGCCGCGAGAGACTGGGGTTTCCGTTGAACATGCACGGAAATTAGGTGCTAAGCCTTACGATGGGGCCAGCTAGTCGGAGCGCGCCTTATCGTGGCTAGAGACTAATGAAGAGATTTTCTAAGTCATGGGTTGCTCAGAAGACCAGATGGTGACATTCTCTGTCTTTCTACTGAAAGATAGAGCCAAGGACTGGTGGAAAGCCATTCAAAGGCGAAACGTAGCTGGAGTATCCTATGCACTATTTAAGCAAGAATTCATGGACAAGTTTTACTCAAAGAGCTACTAGGATGTAAGGATTGAGGAATTCTTCAAGTTAGAGCAAGGCAAATCGTCGGTAGTAGACTACAAGAAGAGATTCTTAGAGCTGGTTCACGTAGTGTCATTCATTGTGGACAATGAAGAGCAGAAGGCCAAGAGATTCATAGCAGGCCTGAATTCGAAGATTCGAGCCTATGTAGCTTCAACCGTCCATACTCAGTACGGAGAGTTAGTGGAGGCAGCCATCAGAGTAGAAAGAAGTATCGAAGCTATACCAAGGCCAAAGAAGACGACTCAGAAACATGGTTGGTCAGACAACTTCTTTGGAGGACCTAGCAAGTTCACCAGAAGCGAAGAGAGCTCAACTGGATCAGGTAGCTAGAGATCGAGCCAGGGGACATAGTCCAGTCAGACTCCAAAAAGCAATCAGTTAGCTTCGGGAGCAGTAACTATAGTTGGAAAAACTGGCCTATGTGCCAGAAATGTAGAAGGATGCATTCGAGCGAATGTTTCAGAGGTAGCATCGGATGCTACAGATGCGGGTAAAAGGGCCACTTTATGAAGGACTGCTCAAATGTAGCTTCAGCCGCTAGATCAACGATTAAACCCGCAGTACTAAGCAAACTAGTGGAGGCTATGTATTAGATCAGAAGGGCTCCCAAGCTAGAGGGACCATCATTTTTGGCTAGCTTAGCAGAGCATCAGACAAGGGTATACCATCCAGAGGTCAGCCAAGTCCCGTACTCAGACTAGAGTGTTTGGGGTATCAGAGCAGGAGGCAGACGCTACGCTTGAAGTTGTGATAGGTATCATTTCAGTTTTTGATCGTGATACTTACGTGTTGATAGACCTTGAGGTGCCATATTCCTTTGTGTCTAGGAATTTTGCTAAGAATATTAGTATCGAGCTAGAATCCCTAGATTTTAATATGTTAGTGTCCATCCCTACGGGGATTCTCTTCGAGCAAAGAGAGTATTTTGGGGGAGTACAGTAGTCATAAGAGGTAGAGAATTCCCAGTGAACTTGATTGTATTGGACATTCATGACTTTGACATCATATTAGAAATAGATTGATTGTCCATGCATCACGCTTGGGTGGACTGTTTCTAAAAAGAAGTTAGATTTCCCAGAGTAGGGGAGTTGGATATTATTTTTTGTGGAATACAGAAATCACTTCCTTCCAGTATCATATAAGTAATGAAGGCTAGCAAGATGCTTAGAAAGTTATGTCAAGGATACCTAACCTGTGTAGTGGAAGAGAGGTACGATGGAGCGGGATTGGAAGATATCTGAGACTTTCCAGATGTGTTCCCGAAGGACCTTTTAGGTTTACCTTTAGATCGGGAAATGGAATTTGAGATAGATTTGATTCCGAGAACTGAGCCAATCTCCACTACACCGTACAGAATAGCTCCAGCAGAATTGAAAGAGTTGAAAGTATAGATAGAAGAATTGCTAGATAAGGGGTTCGTACGATCCAGCCATTCTCCATGGGGGGCTTTAGTGTTGTTCGTCAAGAAGAAAGATGGGAGCTTAAGATTATGTATCGATTATCAACAACTAAACAAGGTGACGATATGGAATTAGTATCCGCTCCCGAGGATTGATGACTTATTTGATCAATTACAGGCATCCAGAGTATATTCGAAGATCGATCTAAGGTCAGGTTATCATCAGCTAAAGATTCACGAAGAAGACATTCTGAAGACTACCTTCAGGATCAGATATGGGCATTATGAGTTTCTAGTCATGCCATTCGGATTGACTAATGCCCCAACAATTTTTATAGACTTAAGGAATAGGATCTTTAGGTCGTATTTGGATAAGTACGTGAGATTATTCATCGATGATATCTTGGTATATTCAAGTAGCTATGAGGAGCATGTAGAGCACCTCTGGATTGTATTGCAGACCCTACGAGAGCATTAGCTGTATGCAAAGTTTAGCAAATGCCAATTCTGACTAAATAGTGTTGCTTTCCTAGGTTATGTCATATCAGCTGAAGGAAACAACGTGGATCCCTAGAAGATAGAAGCTATAATGAGATCGAGGTAGCCTACTAACATTACCAAGGTTCAGAGTTTCCTCAATCTGGCAGGTTACTACAGGAAATTCATAAAGGGGTTTTCTAGGATAGCAGCCCTACTAACCTGATTGACAAGAAAGGAGGAAAGGTTTGAAAGGTCAGATGCTTGCCAACAGAGCTTCGATGAGTTGAAAAGAAGATTGACATTAGCTCCAGTATTAACTTTACAAACGGGGGAAGATGAATTTACCATATTCAGTGATGCCTCAATATAGGGTTTAAGGTATGTTCTGATGCAGAATGGTAGAGTTGTAGCATATGCTTTTAGACAATTAAAGAAGCACGAGCAAAACTACCTTACCCACAACTCGGAGCTCGTAGCAGTAGTATTTGCACTGCGAATTTGGAGACATTACTTTTATGGTGTCCTTTGTCAAATCTTTACAGATCATAAGAGCTTATAGTATTTGTTTACTCTGAAAGAGTTAAATATGAGACAGAGGAGGTGGTTAGAGTTAATTAAACATTAAAACTGTACAATAAAATATCATCCTGAAAAAGCCAATGTAGTGACAAATGCTTTAAGTAGGCGACCTGCGAGTTCCTAGCTCATTTAAGGACAGTATATCTTCCACTTCTGGTGGAATTGAGGTCGTTAAGAGTCTGGTTAGGTGTGATAGACTTATAGGCATTATTAGCTACTTTCTATGTTCGCCCCATTTTAGTAGATCAGATAAGGGAACAACAATAGTAAGATCCCCAGTTGGTAAAACTAAGACAAAAAATTGAAGAAGGATGTAGAACAGATTTTATAATCAGGGAAGATGGTATAATGATGATAGTCAACGTCTATACGTGCCGGATATTAGCGATCTAAGGGAGATGGAGATAATAGAAGAAGCTCATTCTTCAGCATATGCCATGTATCCGGACAGCTCAAAGATGTACCACACCTTGAAAGAGCATTATTGGTGGAAAGGGATGAAGAAAGAGATCGTAGAGTTCGTATCTCGATGTTTCACTTGTCAGCAAGTCAAAGCAGAGCACTAGAAACCGACATGATTACTTCAGCCACTCGATATTTCAGAATGAAAATGGGGGAATATTACCATGGACTTTGTTGTAGAGCTTCCACGCAGTTAAAAGGGGCATGCCGCCATATGGATAATAGTAGATAGATTAACGAAGTCTGCCCATTCCTTGTCGATTAAGAGTAACTAACCTCTTAGTAGGTTGGCACAGCTCTACATAGATGAAATAGTCAGACTCCATGGTATACCGATTTTTATTGTATCAGATCGCGATCCTAGGTTTATTTCTAAGTTTTGGCTCAGCTTGCAGAAAGCCTTAGGCACTCAGCTGAACTTCAGTATAACCTTTTATCCTCAGATGGACGGTCAGTCAAAGAGAACTATCTAGGTGCTTGAAGACATTCTCAAAGCATGTGTCTTAGAATTTGTTATGTGTATTTTATGGATTAAGTAATTGGGCTTGTAAAAGCTTGATAGAAGCCCAACAAATTAACCCAATGAAGTGGCCCAACAGAAAAGGCCTGGTTTATCAATGCCAAACCCAACGAGCTCTATAGTTTGCATCAGCGAGCTCACATCCCTCATTACTTATAGATCATTACTAGCATTATATAGTTCGCTCCATGCACAGCTTGTCACTTAGTGAGATACAACTCGGAGGTCACTCGATGCAATGTACAACTCGTTCAATGATCAATTAGACAAGAAAATCTTCCAGAAAAAGCAATGACCCGATTTGATCGTGATTCTTTCATCAGAATTGGAAATAAATTCAAATTTGAACTCAGTTAACGTGATCTCAAATTATACGGAGCAGTTTCCTAATTTGACTCTAACTAATTAGGAAGTGCATTCAATGTAAAATTCTTTTTCTATTTTATCTCTACCTAAAGTGTAACACCTCTTTCTCTATAAATAGAAGACAAAAACTAATTGTAACGAAGAGATAGCGATATATCATATTGTCATTCTGCAGAATTATTGAGAGACAGTCGTGGACATAGGTTTATTGGCTAAACCACGTTAAAAATTCTCTTGTTGGTTGTTTTTCTCCTCTGCTGTGTTATTTTCTTTGTGGTTTTTGTGTTGTTTTGCATTGATTGCAGGTATTAAGTTTTGAACTCTTGTCGACCATAAATCAACGTCGACATTTTAGTGCAAGAAGGAGAGCCCAGACTGTAATTAGTTTTGCTGCAATTTCTTGGTTTTCAACAGACATGGCAAGAATAAAGATAACCGGATATGTGGGCTCACAAGCTGACTAAGCAAAGAGTCAGACTAGTCAACACCAACATGATGCGCAGCAGGTGGAAGAAGCGCCCATGCCCGTAGTAGGCACATCTCACGGATAAGCAGGTGGTGTTACAACAGGCATGCCTCCCTTGCTTCTTCGCCAACTCGTTCCGACCGTCCTAGCAGTTGAAGGGCTATAAGCGTGGCACCAAAGACAGGAGGCATTGGAGCTTATGGTTAGATAACTTGCAGATGCTGTTAAAATGCTCGTGCAGGCTCAGGTGCAGAACACGCGGAAGATTAAGTCAAATTGAGGCTCCAAGGCAAGCACATCCGCAGCATGGGGTATAGGCGCTAGAAAGGCCAGTTAGAGAGGTGCAGCGACCTGCTGCCTCAGTTTGCTCTTCCAATTCTCGTTTTAGAGCTGGAAGTCGCCCCGTTCAGGGAGAAAGAGAAGTCGCATGCCCTATAAGTTTGGTGATGAGGGTGAGTCAGGATGCAAGCAAACGTGTGGACGTTGGCCATAATAGAGTCCGAGATACATCCCGACATGAGGGCGAGGTAGATGATCAGCGACATGTGAGGTCACATCAAGCTGGCGGCTTGTTCAGAGAGAGCTAGAGATATGAACCTGAGCACTACTTTCCAAGTCGTGATCATAGAATGAGACATGGACCCTGAGACCCACAAGTGGAGGAACTTCTTTAGAGGGTTCAATAGCTTGAAGCACGACCTGACACCCCAGACGGGCGTGAGCACTACGGAGAAAGGACTCTGTTTACCAAGGAGATTGAAACGCAGCCTCTCCCTCACAGGTTCAAAGTCCCAAGTATCCAGTAGTACAACGGAGACAGCGACCCTTATGACCAACTTGACGCGTTTAATGTCTAGATGGATTTGTAGATAGACAACCCATTGGTGAAGTGTCGTGTCTTCCCAGCTACCTTAGGGGACATTCCAGTGATCTGGTTTAAGAATATCCCAGCTCACAACATAGGAAGTTGGGAAGATTGCCAGTAAAAGTTTGTTGGCCAATATAGGGCATTGAGAAGGCAACTCGTACCATCTTAGCATTTGGCCACCATTTTCCAGTGTCAGGGTGAATCGTTGAAAGACTACATCCCTAGGTTTAGACACGAGGTCGCAAATGTGGGAAGCTCATCAGATGAAAGTATTTTGACTACGATCTCAACTGGATTGCAGAAGGATAGGAAATTGTATGAAAGCATATACAAATCTCTGGTGAAGGACCTAAGAGAATTCTATAAGAGAGTTGTGAAGGAGATTAGGTGGGAAGAGACCTTCGGCTCGAAGAAGTTCAATCAGAAGAATGAAGTGGGTAGTTCCAACCAGTTGAAAAAGAAAAGTAATGGCAGGAATGAAGGTGAAGGTAGAGGCAATGGCTCCAGCAATCAAATTGCTAAGAAGGCTAGGGGAGAGCCCAAGAACGAGCGACCTCAGTGTCAAGGTCGTTATGACAATTACAGTATCCTATCAGATTCACAAGATATGATTTTTGCAGCGGAAAGAAACAAGGAAGACTTCGGAAAGCCAAATCCTTTGAGAGTTCCTATTCACAGAGATAGAATTAAGTTTTGTGCTTATCATAATGAGGTCGGACACAATACTTCTAATTGTTGGGTGTTGAAGGACGCCATTGAAAGGTTAATCAAAAGAGGTCGCTTGAGAGATTAAGTGGTGAGACTTGCCAACTCGCGGCCTCCGTAACAACGACCTCAGCAGCAATAATAGCTAGCACAACAGCAGCCCCAGCGAGCTCCTGAGCTAGAGCATGAACCTGCGGTAAGAATAATTTTTACTATTCATGATGGCCTTTATATTGCAGGTGCTTTAAATAGGTCGCACGAGAGGTATGTTCGAGAAGCAAATCATACCTTGTAGGTCAGTGGATCGGAGGGACCTACAAAGAAAGCGAGGACGACCTCAGATGAAATTGTGTTCATCCAAGAAGATGCTAGAGGCATGGTTTGGCCCCACAATGATGCACTTGTCGTCCGAGCCAAAATAAGAAACATGGAGGTGCAACGTATTATGATTGACATTGGGAGCTCGGTTAATGTCATGTACGAGGGTTGTTTTGACTAGATAGGGCTAGGAGCAAAACAATTGAAGCCTTCCCCAGAGCCTCTTTATGGCTTTACCAGCTACTGTGTTGGCGAATTAAGTTGCCACTCACTCTCGGGGAAGCAGGTCGTCAAGCTACTGTGTTGGCGGATTTTTTGATCATTGATTGCTCATCAGCCTACAATGTGGTCCTGGGAAGACCTTCGATGAACGACCTGGATGTGATCACTCTAACCAGGACCTTTACCATTAAGTTTCCAACCCCCAATGGCATTGGATATATTCCGGGGGAGCAACACTTGGCCAGACGCTACTATGAAGATGCTGTGAAGATGGGTGTAAGAGGAAAGAAAGTAAATGTGGTTTCGAGAGGCGAGCCATGAGCTATGACTGAAAAGGGGGTTAGTCATGATCTTGACCCTCGTGAGGTGGATGCAGACCGAGCTACTGGGCCAGTCGAAGAATTGGAGGATGTTTAAGTCAGCGAGGTAGATCTTGAAAGATGTTTGAAGCTGGGAAGAGGCCTAACTCCAGAAGTAAAAGCCTAGCTCGCTAACTTTTTGAAGGCGAACCTAGATGTATTTGCATGGAATCATGAAGTTATGGTGGGGATAGACCCTTAGGTCATGTCGCATAGGTTGAACATCGATCCCCACCACAGGCCAGTTCGCTAGAAGAGGAGAC
This sequence comes from Litchi chinensis, assembly GCA_019925255.1. Taxonomy (NCBI): domain Eukaryota; kingdom Viridiplantae; phylum Streptophyta; class Magnoliopsida; order Sapindales; family Sapindaceae; genus Litchi; species Litchi chinensis. The sequence goes on from CM034471.1 coordinate 16,612,786, forward strand.
CAATGACAGGGGAGTGTTACTTTGCGTTGAAGGAAGAGATAGACAAGCTACTAGCAAACAAGTTTATCCATGAAGCTTACTGCCCGACTTGGGTCGCCAATCCTATACTAGTAAAGAAGAAGAATGAGAAGTAGAGAACTTGCATCAACTTCACAGATCTAAACAAGGCGTGCCCAAAAGATAGCTTCCCCTTGCCGAGAATAGACCGGCTCGTGGATGCAACAGCTGGACATCAGCTCTTGAGCTTTATGGATGTTTACTTGGGCTACAACCAGATCCCAATGAATCTTGAGGACGAAAAGCACACCTCGTTTGTGACAAATCGCGGCTTATACTGTTACAAGGTGATGCCCTTCGGGTTGAAGAATGCAGGAGCGACCTATCAACGCTTGGTGAATATGATGTTTGAAGAGCAGATTGGGAAGACCATGGAGGTCTATGTTGATGATATGTTGATCTCATGTGCACAATCTGGCAGAGATGTTCCGGATTTTGAGGAGCTACCAGATGAAGCTGAATCCACATAAGTGTGCATTTGGGGTAGTCTTTGAGAAATTCTTGGCTTCATAGTGAATAGTAGGGGCATCGAGGCCAATCTAGAGAAGATCAGAGTATTGATTGATATGAGATCTCCTACTCGGATCAAAGATATGCAAAGCCTTAACGGCCAAGTCGTAGCATTTAGTAGGTTCATCTCGAAGGCTACAGATAAGTGCATCCCGTTATTTGATGTTTTGAAGAAGGCAAAAAGCTTTAAGTGGACTGAATAATGCGAGGTAGTTTTCGAGCAGCTAAAGGAGTATATGGGACGAGCTCCACTCCTTTCCAAGCCCAAGGAAGGAGAGAAACTTATTTATACTTAGACGTATCTCAGCAGGCTTTGAGTGCTGCTTTGGTGAGAGAAGAAGAAAAGACGCAACTTTCAGTGTATTATGTAAGTAAAATGCTACAGGATGTTGAAACCAGGTACTCGTAGATGGAGAAACTCACTTATTGCTTGGTGGTCGCATCTAGAAAACCGCGACCTTATTTTCAGGCCCACATAATCGAAGTGCTCACCCAGTATCCATTGAAGTAGGTTCTTTAGAAAGCAGATACCTCAAGTCGCTTGCTCAAATGGGCAGTAGAGCTCACGTAGTTTGACATCAGTTTAAGCCTAGAATGGCCATCAAAGCCCCAGCTCTTGCAGATTTTATTGTAGAATTCATCGGGCCTGTAGATGATGAAGTCGAATCCTTTGAAGGTTCAACCTGGGAGTTATATGTTGACGAGTCATCTAGCGAGTAGAAAGCCAGAGCTGGAATTTTATTAATTAGTCCTGAAGGCCATAAATCCTTTGTGCTTTAAGGTTTGGTTTCCAAGCCACAAATAATGAAGCTGAGTATGAAGCACTGCTCGTAGGATTGTGCTTGGCTAGGTAGATGCAGGCTGAGCGGTTAAGGGTTTTCAGCAACTCGCAGCTCGTGGTTTGCCATATACTGGGGGAGTATCAGACCAGAAGACCAAAAATGGCTATGTATCTCCAGAAAGTTCATGAAATGCTACCTACGTTTTAGAAGTATGAGGTGAAGTAGATGCTATGAGCTCAGAACTCACACGTAGACGGACTAGCTTGTCTGGCAACCACCCAAGATGCAGATTTTCTTGGGGCGATCCCAGCAGAGTTCTTGCCAGCTCCAAGCACAAAAGAAAGAGATTCAGTGATGGCTATAGTTATACAGCCAAACTCCTGGATGGGCTCGATTTTGAGTTACTTGTAGGATGGAAAGTTGCCAAGTGATAGATTGGAAGCACGACATTTGCAAGTTAGGGCAGCCCGATATTACATCTATGATGACGTGTTGTACAAGAAAGGGTTTTCAGCCCCGCTTTTGAGATGCATTGATGGCCAGGACTACGAGACTATGATGAAGGAAATACATGAGGGCCACTGTGGGAATCATGCTTGGGGGTTATCTCTAGCTCACAAGGCACCCTGACAGGGTTTCTATTGGCTCACCATAAAGCAAGACGCCATTGACTTGGTCAAGAAGTGTGACAAGTGTCAGAGATTCGCTCAGATTGCATGAGCTCCACTAGCCTATCTCTAACAAATGGTGAGCTCGTGGCCCTTTGCGATATGGGGAATGGACCTGATCGGGCCTCTACCAATAGCTCGTAGGAGATGCAAACATGTCGTGGTCGCAGTGGACTATTTCACCGAGTGGGCAAAAGCAAATGAGTTGGCAGAAATTTCCACAACGAAGATTGAAAAGTTCGTGTTGAATAATATTATTTGCAGGTTTGGAGTCCTTCAGCAGATTGTGACAGATAACGAGACTCAGTTCAGCAGCGACCAGTTTCTCAAGTTCTGCAACAACTTGAAGATCGTAAAGAGTTTCTTAGTAGTAGACCACCCACAAGCCAATGACCAAGTCTAAGCTGTGAATAAGATTATAAAGCAGACTTTGAAGACGAAGTTGGAAGCGAAGAAAGGAGCGTGGGTAGACGAGCTTCAGAAGGTGTTATGGGCTTACAAGACCACAACTCGCAGAACCATAAGCGAGACACCCTTTTCGATGGTGTACGGATCTGAGGCCATGATTCCAGTAGAGTTAGAAGTAACCTCGCAGAGTAGAGTGACCTTCAATCCAAAAGACAACAACCAGCTGCTAGCCACAAACCTTGACCTACTTGAAAAAGCAAAGGAAGTAGCACGGTTGAGAATAGCTGTCTATCAGCAAAGGATCGCAAGGTACTACAACAGGAAAGCTCGAGTTCGTAGTTTCAATGTGGGAGATTTAGTACTACGTTTCATTTTGCCTGGAGCTCACAAAGCCAGCGATGGATCCTTGGGCCCAAATTGGGAAAACCCTTATGTTATCAAAGAGAACTTGGGGAATGGAGCTTACCATCTAGTAAACGTGAATGGAGCTGAAGTCCTTCGAGCTTGGAATGCTGAGCATTTTCGACCATACTATCGGTAACTCTTTGATTATGTGCTTAGTTTATAATCCAACTTTATCAAGATTACTGAAAGCTCTAATTTCCTCATATTATTTGTGATTACTCTAATTATTTATATGTTCAAAATTTATAAGTTATCAAGCTGGCAAGCTCCATCCTGATTAGCTCGTTGCCACACCCACAATTCGCAAAATATGGTAGGTACGGTTATGTACCCCTGCATAGCTCACCAAAATAGAGCCAACATGGCAGGTGCGGTTACGCACCCCTACATAGCTCGCCAAAATTAAAGTCATAACAGGCGAGGTTACGATCACCTGCATAGCTCGTCAACACTTCAATAAAACAGTCCAGGTTTCGACCCACTGCCTGTATTAGAAGACTTTACTATGAATTAACTAATTTAAGCAATTACTCAAACTATTACATTAGCTTCGCAATTTCAAGCTAGTTTACGCTATACATTGTTGAAATGATTAGCTCGTAAAAGGTCTCATAACTTAAAATCAAATGCAATATATAACAACAAATGAAAGAATTTGAACGCACTCAACATGAAAGATATAAAAGAAATTTCCATTAAAATTGAAGTCCATTACAAGTTGAGAGGAAGGGTACAAAGCTTCACGAAAGAAACTGAGAATGCAAAGGTAAAGAACAAGGCAAGCTACTGGTCTTGAGCAGGAGGAGATGATCTTATAAAAGAGTCATCGCTATAAGATGAGCTAGAGAGATCGGTGACTTGAGCGGGCTCAGCCTGAGAGATCACACCGAGCATCTCCATTGCCAAAAGAAGCGCATCTAATATAACTAGAGATGAGGTAGATTCTGCCTTGAACCTCTCTACAGCTCGGAGTCCTTCATCACCAAAGATAGAAAAATTTCGCTCAGGATGGGACGTCCACAACGTAAAGAGGAAGTTAATACCTGTTTCTTCCTCAACCTCATCTCTGGCTTGAGCAACCCGCACTTCCGCTTCCTTAGCAGATCTCTCTTTCAAAACCATAAACTCTATACAAATATCATGTGCACAGCGATTAGCGACCTCAGTTTCTCGCTGCGTAGCCTCTACTTGTTGCTCGGCTGCCTCAACTCTCTTCTCAGCCACCTCAGCTCATTGTAGCACATTCTTCACTTGCTTTTTGGCTGCCTAAGCTCGTTTCGTTACAGCCTCTATTTGCTCCTCAGCCGCCTGAGCTCGCGTTTTAGTAGCCTCAGCCCGCTTCTTAGAGGTTTTAACTCACTGTTCGAATTGCTTTAGCTCATCCTTTTCCTTGCCTAATTCATCTTCACAGTTGCGGAGCAAGGTAGTGAGATGAGATCTCGTAGCTTCATAATCATTTTCTACATGCATCAAAGCCTTCTCAGCTTTCTGTCTAGCTATGTTAACTTCCGCTAGCATTGCCTCATGACCCTCTTCGTACCTTCTACCATTCAGAGCCTTCTCAGTCAAGGACTTTATTTCCTCCTTTGCCTTCTCCAGCTCGTTCTCTAGTCTCATTATGCGATCTTCAGCAAACCCGGTCCCTCTCATCTGCTTTATTAATCTGAAAGCAGCCTGAAACTCTATAAGTTAGTATTTAATAAAGTAAGGAAGCGAGGAGTTAAAGAGAAGTGATTAACTAGCATTGCATGTTGACCTACGTATTCGTCCAGGTCCAAACCTTTAAGGGACTTATTTTCCAAGCTCCTCGCGTGGGTCATCATAATGTCCGACCAGTTGTCAAGGAAAGATTTTAGATACCTTTCCCTTGGTCTATCTTCAAGGCCTATCTTGGTTGGTATAGTGCCTTCAACCAATGTGACGTTAGACTCTTTACCCTTGTATACATGACATTGTGTGGTAGAGGTGTGTCTACATATACTCTTTCTCCTTCCACCCTTGTTAGCACCAGCTTAGGTTCTTTGGGATGAGACTTCAGTTGATTGAGCTTCCCTCACTTCGGGCTGCGAGCTAGAAGATAGGACCAGGGATAGATTTACTGTGGTTGTTGGAGGTGGCACCTCGCTGGGAGCAGCGACTGAAGGATCCTTGGCCTTCGCAGGTCGCTTAAAGGGAGCAGTTGAAGGAGCTTCAGTCTCAGTAGGTCACTTCCGAGGAAACTTCAAAAGAGTAAGCTTTCCCCTAGCTGGAGCTCATTCAAAGGTGGAAGCCAAAGTTGAAGCTAGTGCAGATGGATGAGACGAACTTATGGGCGAGGTACGAGCTGGAGCTGGAACTTCTTGGTCAAAAACTAGAATTGTTTGAGTTGGAGCAGAACTGGAACTGGCTCTGCCTGTAAAGTGGAGGCAGGAGCTAGAGCTGATTGGGAAGTAGGAGTGGCCTCTTTTTGATGGGTGCATCAAAGACAGAAGGGAGCTTGAATTCTCCTATGCTCCTTATGTCCTTATTATTGTCTATCAGCGGAGAATCAGTAGGAGGAGCAAGGCCTTAAGCCCGGAGGAGGCCGCTGTCGAATTTATCACCGATGCTCGCTTCACCTGAGTTTGCGAGCACCTCGAGAACCCTCCTCTCCTCGTCGCTGAGAGGGGATCTATTCGCCTTCAACTTTGCAAAACAAGGTATTGAAATAAATAAATAAATAAATTCATAGCTCGCTAGGATTTCCCCTTCTATATACCTGGACTTAGAATGAAGCTGAAGTTTTTAAGATCTCTGAGGGAAAGGCAAGAAATGAAGAACCAGCTCGTTTTGTAAGCCCCTGCGTTGGATTTACCCTTTGTACCTCCTCGGGACAGGAGACACTTGTAATCTGATTGACGAGCTGCGAGGTAATAAATTCCCTCTTGCTTTCCATCTTTTAAATCGCTACCAGCTTTGATGCTATAAAGATGATTTATGTTTTTTGGAGTTTAGGGAGGAAGACCATTTTTAAGAAAGGCCAAGGTCAATGAGGTTAGCTATGAGTACGAGTTTGGGGTCAACTAGAATGGTGAAAGCTTGACCGTGTTTAGGAACTCGATCAGGTAAGGAGGAATTGGGAACCTGAGCCTGTGCCCAAGATGTTGGGTACTGATAACGATGTACCCCTTTGGAGGATAGCATGCGTGGTCATCATGAGCAGCTGACATCGCATGACAGCCTCTAGGGATATGGTATTGAAGAGCAACTCACTCCAGCTTGACAGAATCCATTGTAGAAGAATGATGCGCAAACACCTCACGAGCTTCCCTCTCATCGCGAGCTAGTCGCACCGCTTCGAGTCAGCAAATTGCTTCAAGAACGACTCGAGCTGTAAGATGCTCTAGAACCTCTCCGCTTTGAGTTGCCTCATTAACATTATGAACTTCGCTTGAAGCCATCTACACGAAGGATGTATAATCAGGTCGCAGTAAGCAGACCATACCTAAATGACTTAGTTCCTTACTCTACAGATCGCTAATTTAGTAGGGGCGCTCGACCTATAAGCTACCTACAAGTACCTAATCCTATAGTTCGTATGCATGACAATCCACAAATAGTAAACAAATCACAAAGAGGCAGACAATAAGATGAAATCAACAGAAAATAAAAAGTCGTGATCTACAAGAAACGTAGAACCATAAAAACTCAACAACAAAAAATATGAAGTATTCAACTCATTTCAAACACAGAATGTAAGTGCAACGCAATGTCAACACAATGAAAAACAGGTTAAAAACCAAAAACTTGAAGTTGAAGAAGAAACTCAACGTGAATCTTCGTCGAATGAGGGAAATAAAGCGACTGGAGATGAAGAATTTGAGAAGAACCGGTGAAAAATGCAACAAAAAAAACTTGGTGGCTGGAAGAAAATGACAGAATGAAAAAGGCAATGAAAGGGCTCCACCTACTTATATGGACGACGGAGCTCGCACCCCAACCGCCGTCTGATCTGAGCGTTATATAACTGCCTTGGATCCAATGGCGCGGCGCGACTTACGGCTTTATAATCATGTAGCCGTCTGATGAAAGACGTGCGTATTAAATGTGCATGGCCTGAGACGCGTCAGTACCGGTTCAATCATCGTATGAATGGTGACCACATATTAAAAACTGATGGGAGTGAATTTGAAAAAGCGCGAAACACAATTCAAGATAGGTTAGCTTTTACTAGCGAACTCGAGCTCTTAATTTGCAGAATGAACTGAGAGTTGGGGGGTTTGATGTTATGTGTATTTAATGGATTAAGTAATTGGACTGGTAAAAACCTGATAGAAGCCCAACAAATCAACCTAATGAAGTGGCTCAGCAGAAAAGGTCCGGTTTATCAATACCAAGCCCAGTGAGCTCTATAGCTTGCATCAGCGAGCTCGCATCCCTTATTACTTACAAATCGTTACTAGTATTATATAGTTCGCTCCATGCACAGCTCGTCACTCAGCGAGATACAGCTCGAAGGTCGCTCGATGCAATGTACAACTCATTCAATGATCAGTTAGATAAGAAAATTTTTTAGAAAAGGCAATGATCTAATTTGATCATGATTCTTTCATCAGAATTAGAAATAAATTCAAATTTGAACTCAGTTAATGTGATTTCGAATTATACAGAGCAGTTTCTTGATTTGGCTCTAACTGATTAGGAAGTGCATTCAATGTAAAATTCTTTTCCTTTTTTTATCTCTACCTAAAGTGCAACGCCTCTTTCTCTATAAATAGAGGCCAAAAACTTATTGTAACCAAGAGATAGTGATATATCATACTGTCACTCTGCAGAATTATTGAGAGATAGTCATGGACGTAGGTTTATTGGCTGAACCACATTAAAAATTCTCTTGTTGGTTGTTTTTCTTCTTTTCCGTATTATTTTCTTTGTGCTTTTTGTGTTGCTTTGTATTGATTGCAGGTATTGGGTTTTGAGCTCTTGTCGACCAGAAATCAACGTCGACAGAATTCAAGAGGAGTTAGGCTACACACTTATCCCTTGTGGAGTTCGCGTATAATAATAGTTAACAGGCTAGTATAGGCATGATCCCGTATAAAGCTCTTTATGGAAGAAAATGTAGAACTCTAGTGTGTCGGTATGAGGTAGGCAAGAGAAAATTAATAGGCCCCGAGCTTGTCCAAATAAAGACAGATAAGATTAAAATCATTAAGGACAAGCTTAAAATAGCAAGTGATAAATAGAAAAGTTATGCGGACAACCGCCGTAGGGACCTCAAGTTCGAAGTTGGTGATAGAGTATTCCTCAAGATATCTCTTTGGAAAGGCGTGCTCAGATTTAGAAAGTGTGGTAAGCTTAGTCTGCGCTATATCGGGCCATACGAGATTGTGAAAAGAGTGGGACCAGTAGCATATAGGTTAGAGCTGCTACCCCCATCTTTTTCAATAGATTGAGTTATGTAAATTTTGGGGATGAAATTTTTATAAGGTGGGGAGAAATTATAACACCCTTTCCTAGTTTTACTATTGTATATCTGTACGGAATAAGGTATTATACGAATATATATATTTATTTATGATATAATAAAAGAGATTTTTAAGTGTTCGCAAGTGAAATTAATTTTTTATAGAATTTTTGAAAGGATCATAAATAAATTTGAATTATAAAAAGTTGAAGGACATTGTTGGAATAAAGAATTTTTCTAATGGATGGAAAAATTGTAAATTAAGTGAAAGGACAAAGACATTGGGGAAAAGTGAAGAATTTTCTAGAATATGGCAGAATCGTAAAATTAAGGAAGTTTAAGGGTAAAAGTGGAGCTTGACCGATGCCTATAAATATGAGTGTGTGGTATGTGTTATCGTGAAAGTGAAAAAGAGAGAGAGAGAGAGAGTTGAAGAAAAATCTAAAGAAGGAGAAGAGGAGGTTGTTGACAAACAAGAGTAGGTGCTGACCCAAGCTATTTTCTGTCATTATTTTGAGGAAAATCAAGTTGCTGGAAGGTGAAGAACAGGTTTAGGAAGAATATCATATCAGATCTGGTAAGAGTTAAGCAGTAAATCAAGATTTTATGAGTTTATGTTAGTGAGAAGTCTGTTGAAGTAGTCTATGAACTGCATCTGATATTATTGAGATTTTTGGTGCATAGATCTGGTGATCTGAGGCAACAGACGAGTGAGGAAGTAAGACAAAAGTCTGAGGAGGAAATTTGGTAAGTGAAGTAGCTGAGAAATAATGTTGATTTGTAGTAGTTTGATACTTGTTTGAGATGATTGAGTTTCCGTCGCAAAACCTTTTGTGTTTGCGACCTGGTTTAGGAGAAGAAACTAATAAAATGTTGTTGAGTATATGTATGTGAAATTATTTGAGGTCGGGATGTGTAAATGATTATGAAAGTGTGAACTGGAAAAGAAGTGTTAGGAGTGAGTATGTGTAAATTAGGGCAAGAGCTTGCTGAGTGCGAGCTGGTAGATACCCGTAGCACTTTTCAACTCTGCTCGGGTTGGATTGAAGCGTGAGCTAGCTAGGAGCGAGTTGAGTGAGGATTCTGCCTATTATGATGCTTGGCCAAGCTGACCGAAGGCAGCAACTTGTAAGGGTGAGTTGAGAAAGTGTTGAGGAACAAATCGAGCTGGAAGAAAGTAGCAGCTCGCTGAAAGGATGAGTTGAGCGATCTCGCTGAGATGGTTAATACCTACAAATTGGGTTGTATTGGATGAAGTGAGAGCTCGCTGAAAGGACGAGCTAGGGTGCGAGCTCACAGTTCGAGCTGGACTGGCAGCACTACAGTCCATTATAGTTGAGATGAATAAATAGCTAGCACTGATAGTAAGAGGGATTAGGACTTGAAATGTATTCCATGGATGTATGTTCTAAGAGAGGTCATTGATGCATATAAACATAGATGACCAGCGAGCTGACAAAGGATGTTAAAGGAGCAGCTGTTGGTGAGCTAGGCAGTGAACTGTGAATGTGAAAATGTTTAAATACTGCTTAGTTCATTATGCAAGTATTTTATAGACTTTCACTTCTTATTTTAGCTTATAAATGATTTATGTCTTAGTATGAAAAGAAAATAGTTTATGAATGAATTGGTATGCTAATATATTTTATGAAAAGAAATTGATTTGAATAATAGAAAGAGAAAAGATTTTCAAAAACTAGTGGAACGACCTAAGTTTATAGATAGATAAACCTTGTAGCTTTAGATCCGGTTGGTATACCTCACGGTGTGTGGCAAGTGGTGAGAGAGCTAATCCTGCTAATATTGGGGGGATCGAGTGTAACGCCCTCTCCCGAGTTGGTACTGTACTTGTGTACGGAACGAGATGATTTTTATTTATGAAATTATAAAGAGGAATTTTAGAGTGTTCTATGACGAAACTTAATTTTTATAGAGTTTCTGAAAGAATCGAGAGTAAAATTTAATATTAAAAGTTGAGGAGTAAATTGGTAAAAATAAAAGATTTTATAAAGAATGAAAAAATTGTAAATGTGAGGAAAAGACAAGAACATTGGAAAAAAGTGAAGAATTCACTAGAATTTGACAAAGTCGTAATTTTGAGAAAGTTTAAGAGTGAAAAGCGAGCTTGACCCAAGCATATAAATATAGGTGTGTGGTGAGAAATGTTGGCAGAAGAGAAAAATCTGAAAGAGAGAGAGAGAGAGAGGGAGAGAAACCTTTTGGTAAAAGAGAAGGAAGGCAAATGACAGTTGTTCTAAGTGGATTTCAGCCATTTTTTAGAAAAATCAAGCTGCTGGAAGGTGAAGAACAGATTTAAGGAGTAGATCTGGTAAAATCTAAGTGATAAAGAATAAGTTTTTATAGTTTTATGTTGGTGAGAAAGCTGTTGAGAACAACTTCTGGGATGTAAATGATTAACGAGGTTTTTGGTATGTAGATATGGTGATTTGAAGTTGTAAACGAGTGAGAAAGCAAGGTAAAAGGCTGAGCAAGAGTCTGGTAAGTGAAATTGCTGAGAATGATGCCGATTTGTAGTGGTTTATTTATGATTTGAGATATATTAGTTTCTATTGCTGAATCTGATGAGGTTACGACCTGAGAGTTTGGTGAAGATCTAATGATATATTGATTAAGTGTATGTATGTAAAATGAGGTTGAGGTGTGTTAATGGTAATGTAAAATATAAAAGTCTAGAGAAATGAATGTTAGAAGTAGGTATGTGTGAGTTATGGCAGGAGCTCGCGAGGTGTGAGCTGGAGGAGGCCCTTAGTGCATATCAACTAGTCAAAATGGTTGATTGGGGAGCGAGTTAGGCTATGCCTGTTGCTCTCAATCTCGCCTGTCTGAACTAGACTAGAGTGCGAGCTCGCAAGAGAAGCTGAGTGAGGTTGTAGCCTATAAGGGATGCTTAGCCAAGCTGGCCTAAGGTAGTAGCTCACAAGGGCCTTGCGAGCTGAAAGGGGTGAAGGAATGAACCAAGCTGGAAGAAGGTAGCAGCTCGCTGAGAGAGTGAGCTAAGCGAGCTTGCTAAAGATGAATGCCTTCAATTTGGGCTAAGTTGAGCAGGGTAGAAGCTCGCTGAAGGCGTAAGCTGGAGCGAGCTGGGGATGCGAGCTCGTGACTTGAGCTGGATTGATAGTGCTGCAGTCCCTAACACCTCATATGAAATTAGGAGTTAAAGTTAATAGTTCATCTAGCTGAGTAAAGGTTTTATTTCTGATTAAATATAGGTGATCGGATGAGTTGAGGAGGTCGCTAGAGCAGTGGTGCAAGTGGATAGGATAGCAAGCAGTGAGTGTGAACTGTTTATTATATTTTCAAGTTTATGCTGCAAAATCTTTCTAGATTTTCATCAATTATTTCTTTAGCTTATCAATGGTTTATTTTTAACATGCAAAGATATAGTTTTATGCGATATGATATGCAAACGTTATTTGCTTATTTTATGAAAAAGAAATTGATTTGAAATCTAGAAAAGAAAGAGTTTTCAAAGACTAGTGGAACGACCCAAGTTTATAAATAAACAGACCTTCTAGCATTAGACCAGGTCGGTATACCCCACAGTGTAGGGCAAGTGTTAGGAGGGATAGTCCTGCTAACATTGAGGGGATAAAGTCTGTCATATCTGTCGAGTCGCCCTCTACATTAATGGGGTATTATCTCGCTTGCGATGTGCAATGATGGTTCTAGTTTCGCCACGCAGTAGTGGGATGTCTTTGTAGCTTTGTCATGGTGTGCGATGATAGTTATTCCGCGACGTAAACCCCCCCTCCCCTCCCTCCCCCCACATTGAGTGAAGCTGGTCTACTCATTCATGTGGTTGTAGCTTTTCTTGGGTTCACTATTAGTACAGATTTTAGAAAGAGAAGCATACTATGAAAAACAGATTTTTAGAAAGGAAATATTTTAGAAAGCATTTTAGAAAAAATCTTAAAGAAGTTTTATAAAATCCAAGTTTTTAGAAAATAAATGGCTTTTAGAAAAACGTTTTCAAAAATTGTTCTTCGGGAGGTATTTTATAAGACTTAGTTTAAACAAAACTCTTACACACTTACTAGATTATACAACGTACAATGTTTTGATTTCATGTTACAAAAACCTTTCAGGTGTAGGAATAGGTGATCATGGTAACAGTGTGCCGTGTTCGGATTAGGTGGGTCCAGACGATCGACGATGTTGCATAGACTTTTATAAATATTGTAACTTGAGCATTAATCTTGTATTTGTGCATACCTCATTTGTACCAGATTCGTGAAACTTTTATGATTAAATGATGCATGTTTTAGATATCTGAACATTTATGATAGTTCTTTTAACTATGTTTTGGATAGAATTTTGAAATGTGGTTTTATAATACATGATTTTTAAAATTAGTAAGTTATATATAGATATGGGTTCGCTCCACGACGTCTTTTTGAGTCTTACTAGTTAGATTTTAGAAGGGTCTCGTAGGGTGCCCGGCAAGACCACTGGGTTCATTAGAGGGATTCCGGGTCGGGTCTTGTCATCGAGTCTATCATGTTTGTCATGTCACCCTTTGCACTTATGAGGTATTATTTCGCTATGCGGTATGCGATGGTAGTTCCGCCACGTAGTAATGAGATGTCTTTATAGCTTTGTCACGGTGTGCGATACTAGCTTTTACACCATGTGACCCCCACACTGAGCGGAGTTGGTCTGGCCGCTTATATGGTTGTAGTTTCCTTTGGGTTCCCCATTAGTGCAATTTTTAGAAAGAGAAGCATACCATTAAAGCGAATTTTAGAAAGAAAATATTTTAGAAACATTTTAGAAAACTATAAAATATTTTAGCACTTTATGAAAGCTTATAGAACTTTAAAGTGATTTTATAAAACCCAACATTTTAGAAATAAATTGTTTTAAAGAAAAATGTTTTCAAAAATATTTTTTGGGAGGTAAAATTTTATAAAAGATACATTTAGATAGAAACACTGGCATACTCACTAACCTTTGTAGCTCATAACGTTTTTGGTTTTATGTTACAAAAACCTCTCGGGTGTAAGGATAGGAGACCAGGGTACCAGATTGCCTCGTTCTGATCAGGTGGACCAAAACGACCGATGATGCTGCAAAATTTCATTTATTAACATTGTGATTTGGATATTAATTATATGTTGTGTGAATTTTTGATTTCGAACAATTTTGTAAACTTTTCGTGTTATGAGAATGCATGCTCGTTTTAGATTATTTGAATATTAATGATGATGCCTTTAGTTATATTCTTATTCCGCTTTAAAAATTAGAAATGAGATTTAAAAATGCAGAATTTTTATAATTAACAAATCATTAGTAGTTACGGGTTCGCTCCACGACATTCTTTTGGGTCTTGATAGTTAGACTTCAGGAGGGTTTCGTGGGGTGCCTGGTAGGACCGCTGGGTTCATTAGAGGGAATCCGAATTGGATCCTGTCACATTAGCTCTCTCCTCTCTTGTTTTTTTTTCTTTTGCATGCCACTTCCCTCTTGCAATTCATCATCCATTCAACTTTATATGTCATTCATTTTTTCTTGACAAAAATGCCTCTTATCTAACCTAAAATGACCACCAATTCCTTTAGTTAATTTTACCAAGATACCCTTACTTATAGCTCATAGAAATTTAACTAACTAAGGGCAATTTGGTAACTTAATCTTTAAAACATTAATATCACTTAATGGATGCCAGCTAATTATCAATTTATTTATTTAATTTGTCATCCACCCGTTTGTTTATTTCACATGACATGGATTGTGTTGTGTTTCTTGCTCAACTTCATTGCATGTGGTCACTCACACCAAATCCATGTATATTTAAATGAAATATCCATTTTGCCCTTTATTATAATTAACTCTCATTCACAACAAAATAAATTTCAAAAATATTCCATGGTCATCTTATCCTCAAATTGACCATGAAATACTCTAATTAGGTGTCTTAACTTTTAATTTCATGCTTTGAAAAAAAATAAATTGGTTTTAAAATATCAATAATATTCACTACTTTTCCAACAAGGGTATTTTCATTCATTAATCTTCGGAATTCTTAAAATCCACTTAAATTGACTCATTTTTGTTTCGTTTCAGTTCCATTAGTCTCTATTATTCATTCTAAAAATTTTTTATTTTCCGAGGTCTAACTCAAAATTCACTATTCATTCATCACTATTCATCCGAAAAACACTATTTCTCCTAAGGAAAAATGAAATTTTGGGTTCTATATCTACAATGCATAAATAGTTAATTTGAATGGTATAAATCTAAATTAATTTGGCAAGATCATGTTTGCAACGCAATATACGAAAATGCACGCTTCTAGGCAATAACAAATCAAAATGAAAGACATACAATGTTAGCTTATCTATGGCGATTAAAAACCTATGAATTTACATACCCTTGATTAAAATTGCATTAAAAACAAAAGGCAATCCAATAAGGTTTCTTCAAAACTGATTATTTTATACAACTCTTTTACGACTTTACCTTACATCAGAACTTAACAGTTGCTAAAATCACTAATGTAAACTACTTTAAGAAACTATCAATAATCTCTCAAAGCAACAAAATCTCAGCATTTAGTCTACAATACTTTTACAAAATCAAATCAAATCACTATCTTCTTTAATTTTATTTCAGTATCATCGTTATTTTGCTATTTTCAATAAGGAAACGAAATATTGAGAAATTATTTTAAAATTTGCTTTTAATGCTCTTTATTTATTTGAACCAAAACTCTAATGTACTTAATGACTCATATATAATTTCTAATCCTATATAATAGTAATAGCATAACCTAATACTTTAAGTATTAAAAATACTGTTAAAATACATTTTATTATAAATAAAAAGAATCTAACTGTAACGTAAATACTGATTTCTTTATTATAATATGAATACTGCTTTATTAATGAATAGTTATAAAATAATATATATTTTTATTTTTACTTATTTTCCATTATCAAACAATTGTTTTTTTTTTTTTGTTTGTTTGTTTGTTTCCTTTATTGGGATATATATCCAATCACCAATTTTTTTTGGAACACCGATTACCAGTTTCTACTCATGCAGCTATGTGGACCATGAATGATAACATAATCCATTAAACAGTATAAAATATTAATGCTATAAAAGATAAAAAAATAATATTTTTATTAAATAATTTAAATAAATTTAAAAAAAAATTGTAAAAATTTATGAATAATCACTAGTGCCCTACTCCATATCTTGGAGAGGAAAATCGACATTAGAAAAGCAAATTGATAGATGAAAAGAAGAATATTAGAAGAAGATGAAGATTGAAAGAAGCAAATTGGAATACCTCATTGTAGGTTAGATAAGTTGAAAAACAGAAGAAGAAAAAGAAGAAAATCAAACTAATAAGAAAATGTAGAAGAATGAAAGAAAAAGAGGAAAGTAGGAGTGTGCAACCGATCAACCAAACCAAACCAATCGAATTTTACTAGATTAGTTTGCTTTGAAAAGTGAGTTCAAGACCTTCGGTTTGGCAAATTGTAGTTTGGGCCTAGGCCCATGCATGCATTGGAATTTTTTTTTTTTTTTTTTATATTTTATTTTTTTAAGGTCCAAGCCCTCATCAGACTCTTCAATTAAATAGAGGGTTTGGCGCTAGACCTAAACCGCACCTTTAGATGGTCTGTGTAGACTTGCACCAGACCTGGTTTGACCAGATTGACTTAAACAAATTTGGGTTGACCTGACTTTTTTTTTAAA
Organism: Litchi chinensis; assembly: GCA_019925255.1. Classification (NCBI taxonomy): domain Eukaryota; kingdom Viridiplantae; phylum Streptophyta; class Magnoliopsida; order Sapindales; family Sapindaceae; genus Litchi; species Litchi chinensis. Next base: position 16,628,769 of record CM034471.1, read on the forward strand.
AATTCAAAATTTTCTCATAAAATTTAATGAGCTAAGAAATTCAATGGGTCCAAAATTTCTATCCATTTTTTTAATTTATTTTTTCTAAATCAAATTAAACTAATTTCACATTTTACATAATCCATTCCATAATCAATTCTTACCAAAATTTACAAGAACCATGCTACAATCAAAATTAAATAAAAAATAACACTAAAAATTAAAATTTATCCTTAATTTACATCCCAAAATCACTATATAAAAAAATATATAAAATATACAAAATGAAATCAAGATGGTGATGGTTCTTCTTCCTTTGGTATGCCACCTAATGGAAAAAATCAAGTGAAAAATTAAGAATTAAATTGATAAGTATGAATAATATACATTATGTAATTAAATTTAAAACTATTTTCATATCTCGAAATGGAGACCATATCAAACTTTGTGTACACATCAATGCTTCCAATGTGTTCGGATGTAATATTCTACGATGTGGACTCAAGAATCTACCCTCAACACCAAAAGCAGATTCAAATGATGCAACGTCGACATAGGAATGACTATGATGTCTTTGGCAATTTTAGCTAAAATCGGATCTTTCCCTTTGTTTCCTTTCCACTGTTACGAAATATGAAAGTCAGGAGAGTTATCTTCAACTTGTTCATCCAAATATCTCTTTAACTTGTTCAAGCTTCTAATTGATGGATGTTTATATTGTTCATATTCATCATCATTCTCATCCTTAAGGACATTAGTAGAATGAAGAATTAAAGAATCACCATTGTTCAACTAAGGTTGCATCCACAATGTTAGTGACCACCAATCAAAAAGCTTAAACTAATAGGAAAGGTCCTAACTATAGTATTTAAGACTTGAAATTGATGTGACACACATATTTCTCTAAATCATACTCTTTTATCAACTCTCGTAAAAGGTCAAGTACATTTTCTTGTTGGTGATTTGCATTGGAGCCATACAACTTAGTAAAATGGAAATCAGTTTGCAACATTTTATATCTAGAATCTAAAAATGCCGCAATAGTCATTACACCGGCTATATTACTTTAATACTTTTCAATTTTGGCAATCATACTCTTTGCCATTGTTTATGTCAGAACATGAGGAGAAATAAGCCACCCATTTATTGTCGAAGTATTCATCTGACTTTCTTCACAACTAATCATATTGTTTGGCTACCTAATATATTTAAACAATTCAATTAACTATTACAACATAAATATTAGAAAATTAGAAGCTGAAAATTAACACAAATAAAAAAACAAAATTATACCAAGATTCTAAAATTGTAATAAGAATTAAAAAAAAAAAAATCAATCAAATTGCAAGTTGTTAAATTATACAAAAGTAAAAAGACAAAGTGAAGCAAAACAAAAGCACAAACAAGCATATGAACACATAAAGGAAAGATGGTGCAAAAACGCTGACACATTCCCATTTCCAACCATATATGACCATTGCTTAGACCTCCACGACAAAGCAAAACCATTTTTGCTAATTTCACTTCCAAAAGACACTACAACACATTGTCCCAATGACAAAATGCTTAAATTCAAATAACTAAATGCATCAACAGCACCAACAGAATCCATTTTAAGTTCCATCCAAGTACAAAATATGCACAACCAATCCATATATTAGCACATATTCTAATTCTAAGATCAATAGATAACCCACATAATAGGCCAATTAATCACAAATATACTATCAATTAAAAAAAAAACACCAAAAACAAATTTTGTACAACAAATGAAAAAAAAAACAAGCCAAGATAGTTAGAGTAAAAAATCCATAGCTTTGGACCTTGGTTTCATAGCTTTGGACATGATGATGATGGAGATAGAGAGAGACGAAGATGTTTTGGTGGTTTCATGATAAATGACACGACGATGGTGGAGAGAGAAAGAGAGGCGCAGTTGAGAGAGCTTACAAAGCTTAGGGGTCTTTATCAAAAAAGAAAATGGGCGAACAGACTTTTTAAACACCAAATCTCTTGCAAGTCTGATGAGAACTATAGGTAGACTTACATGCTACCCGCTATTAATGTGGGTTTTAGGAAGCTGGTTCTTTTAAGGGCTCATAAATTATGGTTCGAGTCTATACTCAAACCATATTATGTAGGTAATGTTTAGGTCTAGTAGACTCGGTCCATTTTCCATCCCTAGTTTGGGTTAGATCAGATTGATAAATGAACAACCCGATCATTTTACACTTTGGTTTGGGTTGCAAAAATTTTAAACCTTGTAACCCGAACCAAACCAATTGCAACAAAATAGATATAAATTTGCATAATCGATGCCTTATAATTAATTATTTTTATTTTAATCTTTTAATTGTTTGTTACTAATTAATTATGATTGTTCTATTTATTTTGATCGAGATTGTCGTTTGAAGGTCTTCTATATCTTTGAACATCTTTTTCCTTCATTAGATCATTTTCCTTCAACTTTCTACTATGATTTAACCACCAAACAAACCAACACCTTTGTTAAGGTGGCTTAGAGGTTGTTTCCGGGAGCACCCTTAGATGATTAAGTCAGAGCTTTGTACTTTGTGATTATTCTTAAGAAGTGTATCTTTTCTTCTAAAACTAACTAACTAAATAATAATGCACTCCATCGGCTTTTATATGGAAATAAAAACTTACTTTTTAGGTGTTATGGTGCATATGAAAGCATTTGTCATCTATTGCTTTACTTGTTTTTTGGTTAACAAATATTTACTGTATGTTGTATATTATCACTTATTTACTTAAGGGATAATCCCACCAATGATTAAAGTTTTATACCTTCAGATGTTCATTTACTTAATTATATAGTTTAGGATGTCATCTAACTTCTTCTTCATTCAAAGTTAATGATATGCCTAACGTGTCTTATTCTTATTAAGCCTATCTTGCACCTATGCATTGCCTTCGAACTGATTCGACCTGAAGTTATCTAATTGGCTTGCATCAATTCAAATCAGGTGCTGATGCCCTAATTGGGGTTACATTGGTTCAATATTTAATACTGGGTGGCACATTAAATGCTGACGTTGATCGTAGTACAATAATAATTAATTATGTCTCTTTGTTTGATATATTATGGTGCAAAAGACGTGCATCCAATTTTTCGATGCCTCTTCGCATTTCAATTGCTGATCTTTAGTCCATCTCAATGGTCAAGATCAACCTCCAACATTTACAAATAGTGAGTAACTTTTTCTCACTTTCATCCATCTTACTTGTATTCTCACTTTGACTTTCTATCAACTCCTCTTTTTAATTGGTCAATTTCCTTCATCTCCTTTTTTAAAATGTTATCATATTTAGAGCACCTACAAATTGTCAAGGATGTTGTTGACCTATGTCTTCGATGGACCTTGAATTTGCTAACTTTGACTAGAGACCATGCTCTTCCACTCAGAGAAGGGATACAGATGCTCAAGTATCAGGCAAAGGTTTTAAAGTGGCAATTGAAGCTGGGTACACCTTCGAAGAGGCTAACTATCATTATATCAACCACACAAGTTATGCTAGCTACGAATTTCCAAACGATATGACTTTTAAGATGCTCGAAGATATAAGAAAGGAGTTCTTTATTCACGATCGTGTTGAACTTCATGTGCCATTTAGAGATGAGCCTACAAGTGGGCTAATTCCTAGTTGGGTTGCTATGCACCTAGCATTTTTAGATGTTGGCCTTCGAATTCCATTCCAAGGCTTTATCTCGAAGATGTTACGATGTATGGGAATTGTGCTTGCTCAACTAAACATCAATGGATGACAAGTTCTAGTGTGATTATTCTCTCTGGAATATACTTGACTTAGGTAATGGTCGACCACCTTTAGAGATCATAGAGCTCACTTTTGAAGAATTAAAATTCTTTTTCAACTTTCGACCATAGATTGAAGAGAATGGGTGATTCTCTATCATTGCTTGAGAGAAAAGAGATGGGATGCCTCTGATCATTAGGCTCTTAACTTCGATTAAAGAGTAGCAAAAAACCTGGTTTCTAGCCAATAACCGGGGTGGCCATTCTACAATCAATGGGGTGAAGATATGGGTTTGAATGGTATTCAAGGACCTAGGTTTAGTCACTTCGAAATTCCTTCTTTTTTATTGTTTTCCTTTTTGCTTTTATCTTTGTATTATTCCTTCTTCGATACTTGTACTTTGAACTTTGCATAATTTATAGGTTCTTGGTCTCAGGCAAGACTTGAAGATCACCCAACGGACTCTAAGAGACTAGTTTAGAAGGCTTGGCTCAATATATAGATCATCTTCTTCACAACATGACAATGTTGTCAATTGGCTTCATCTCCATTCCAAGCCATAAAAGGAGACATGTTTTAACCCTAATAGGGCTAAGAAAGGTATAAACCTCAACTTTCTTTGATTGATTTATTTATTTATTTACAATCAGGAGAACCATGCTAATACATTCGAAAGCCAAACTCTTAAGAGGTCATTTCTAGACACAAAATCTATAATTTAGATTGGGACCCTATTACAAAATCAAGGCAAGCTAATTGGAGAGGCTTTTTAAGGAAGGAAACATTAGAAAAGTCATCTTTGTAACCTTATAGAATAAAGCTTTAGAACTAGATAGTTTCACAATGTGTTTTTCCAACTGCTAGGAACAATAGAAACCTGATCTATTGATTTTTCAACATAATGGTGTGGTTAATATGAATACGAAAGCTAGTTTTATCTCTAACATAATGATTCTATATCGGTTATAAATCATATATTAGAGAAATGAAAGTTTACAAGCAAGATCAATATGTTTTCCAACTAAGATAAAGAGAAAAGCTAGAAGTTTTAAGCATATTGAAAGATTTTAGATGCCTTCGGTTTACCTTAATCTCTAGTTATACCCGGTCGTAGTATTGTGTGTGTGTGTTGTAGTTTGTTGTGGAGAGTCACTGACTTTTGGGGATTTGAGTTAGTGTGTCACCTTTTACATGCATACGGTAGTGTAGATTCGCCGATGTTAGGGGGGAATCGCGACCTTAGAGTTCCCGCATCCATGCGACTACACAGGTAAGATTCCTTAGTCTTAGTTTCGTAATGTGTAGACGTACAGTCGTGTGAAGACAAGTTTTCCTAGGGTACCTTGTAAGGCAAGTTTCAGAAAGAAAAACACGTCATTTGACGTGAGATTGAGAAAACGAAAAAGGTTTACGATTTATGAAAATTATTAGCAATTTCAAGTAAAAATATTTATATGATATATGCTCGATTTATATTTTATCAGTTGAGATATATTATTAGTTTTCCAAACTATTTTGGAAGGTGTATATATATTTCGAAAGCAAGTTTAAAAATCTAAAAGTTACCCACCTATTGAGTTAATACTCACCACTCTTGTTCATGTTTTATAAAAAACCCTCTCCAGGTGCAGGTGTGAGCCAGAGATCGGAGGGAGCTTTTGCATGACTATAGAAGTGAACGAGTTTTACATCTTATTTTGACAGGTTGGGATTTTCAGAAAAGCAACCGTTATGCTACCAGATTTTTGTAAACCCTATTTTGCAAATGATTACTTAGAAATCAAAGGTTGTCACCCATTTTAGTTTGAAAATAAATTCTAAGAGTTTTAAAAAGGGTTTTAAAAAAAGTAAGAGGTTTAGCTTCACGAGAACTTTTCAGCCGGAGCAGGTTTCGATTGGAAGGCTACTGTAAGGTTGCTGGATGGGTTGTCTAGTAGTGTAAAGAAGAGGGGCCCATCATATATGTTAGTGAAAGCAAAAGACAAACAAGAAACATTCATTTTGTGCATTCTCGGTCTCACTCCAAGAAAGAAAACCGAGAGAGTGTGGTAGAGAGAATTCAGTTTTGAGAGGAGAAAGGAAGAGCTGATCGAGACAGCTTGCTGTCTAAGGAGGTTTGAAGCCATTTTTGAAGAGATTTACCACATGCAAGGAGTGTGAACCAAGCTAGAAGCCATTTCCATCATTTCCAAGAGGTAAGCTTTGGTTTCCATAAATTTTTGTTGAGTAAATGGATGGATTTTTGTGAAATATGTTTGAGTTTTAGGATTTGAAACCTCATTAGTGTGGAGGTTAATTTGCATGTAGATTTAGAGTAAAAATCAACTGAGAAATTTAACATGCATATGGTGTTACTTTCGGTTAAAGGAGGAGTTTATAGGGTTGAATGAATTTTGTTATTTTGCCATGATTTTGGTGTTGTTTCGATGTGAATAGAAGTGCAAAACTTGATGGAATATTGGCATGTTAATACATGTTGAATTCGACCATGAAGTGATTTTAATGGTTGAAGTTAATTGTTGGTTGTTTTGTCATGAGATTGGTCTGATTTGGATGTGTAAAAATGCTTTGAAATGTTGTTATGATGTTGCATGATATTGGATATGGCTCATTTTAAGTTTGAAATATTTAAGTGGTTTTCATGTTTGAAAATATCTTGAAAGGATGGATTTTGATGTTGAAATGAAAAACCAAAAGTTGGTACAATTGCATGGTGTATATTTGATCAAAGGTGTGTTCAAAGGATAGAAATTTATTTTTGATTGGCTTGTGTGATTTTATGGATTATTTAGAGGATGGAATTGGCATGAGAATTAAAAAAAAAACTCATTGAATGTTAAATGACCATTTCGTGATTAAACGTTTTGTAATTGTTCGAAAGTGATGCTTGGTGAATTTAAATGAAATTTACACCATTTGTTGATATGTTTGAATGTGAATTTGATGAGAAAATCTAGTAAAATTGACGATAGAAAAGTGTGTTTAGATTCAGCCAACATAGAAAATTATTGATTCGAAAATGTTGTTTGATCTGTTAATATGAATTTAGGTTTTGTACGACGTCTTTTACGTGTTTAAATAATTAGAATGACGAACAAATAATAAACGCGAAGAATTGGCATTAATACAACTTTAAAAAGGATGTTTCGAATTGTTGGTACAATAATATGTGATTGTGGAATTATTCGAATGAATTACGTTGGTTACGACGTAACCTAAAAATAGAATACGAAAAAGTGTAGGTTATGTGGAGGCGAGGAAACTTTCCCGCTGATTTTGAATTTGATAGCAAGCTAAGGAATAAGGTGAGTGTCCTAACAAAAATTATTTGAAATGTTTATATTTCTATTTGCATTAATTTTATATGTTAAATTTAAATTCATGCTGTTATTGATTGAAAGTTGATTTTTATATGATAATTGAATTTCCTTACGAGAACCTATTCGCATGAATTTATAAAGTTTTGCATGAAATGTGAGCTTTACGATGAAAAACAAATGTTTGGAAATATTTTTATAGTGTATGGTATGCTTTATAGATATTACCGGTAATGGTAGAATACCCTAAGCGATGCAAGATTCCACTTAATAGCAATGAAAGATCCCACTTTGATATATATAGGATATATTATAAGCTAGCTAACTACCTGAGCGATGCAAGATTTCGCTCGTAGTGATGTAGGATTTTGCTACTTGGTTACCGGATATATATGGCTTGAGCGATATAGGATTTTGCTCCACCATATACGTAGGATACCATGTGGAAATAAATTATCAGTGGATGACTTATTTTAATTAAAGGCTTTTCAAAAACTTTATTTGTCATCACTGTTTACGATTTATAACAAAAAAATGAAAGCATGTAATATGTTGTTTAATACATACTCTAGTGTTTGAAAAACATGACATGACAGTTGTTGGAATAAAAAAAATTTGCTTTTCATTACGTTAATGAATTTCAATTTCATGATACATGATTTATGTTGTCTATAAATGCTTATTCATGCTTTTAATTTGTATGGTTCTCAAAGAATTTTATTTTAAATTCTATAGCATGACATTAGTTAAGAAAAGTTTCTAAAAATTTTTAGGGAGGATATTTTTTAAAATAGTTTGAATAGAAATATATGTGACACTCATTGAGCTTATTTAGCTCACCCCTAGTTTTGTTGTTTTATAAATAAAACCTCTCGAGGATAGGTACATGTGCGGATACTTCAGCAATAGGGACTTCGATTCCAAAATAGTTAGATATCGTCGTGTGCAGCTGTGAATTTTGTGTTTGTACATGTATAATGTTTATACTTTGAAAACCTATGTAACACTTTATATATAAATATATGCATTTTTTGGAAAATATATTTACGCATGACTCATTTATGAATTTAAAGTTATCTTTTAAATTTAAACATGCTTGTGGTTGCATGTGAAATGTGAAAAAAAGGCTTTAGACCCGGTAGTTGAGAAATGTTTTGAAATAGAAGTGCATAGGTTTTAAACAAAATTTTTACAGGGTGGAATTTTTAGAAAAATAATCATTGTGCTACAAAAATATTTATAAATTCCATTTTGCAAGTGTATATTTTAAAATAAAAAGGTTCCCACCCATTTCTACTAGAAAATGAATTTTTAAATGAGTTTTCGATAGATGTAAAAAGACTTAACTTCATGAATCTCGATTGGAAGGTTACCGTGAGGTTGCCGGGTGGTTCGCCTTGATGAAAGAGTCGAGATCCTCCACTTATGTAGGGGCTAACAATTATATACCCAATTTGTGCATGGACGACATACTAGACTGGACTAACTAACACAATCCCTCCTACGGGTTTTCTCTCGCTGTTAGTGACAGACACCTCTGACACTGCCATGCATGCGTTAGGGTACTTTGACCGAAAACATCTATCTAAGATACCTGTTTTGGGCTGGATGAACCACCATCCCCAGTGGATAACAATTGATACCATAAACTTATAAAACATTTCCAATCATGCTATTTTTCATCATATAGTGCACAATTCACATAAACTTTCTAAAATTCATACTAAAGGTTTCATACTAATCATAGTTACTTAAAATCAATTCTTAACATTTCGATGCATGAATTTAAATGTATCACATACAATTTATAATGAATAGAAATAATTGCCTCAAATTATTTTGAAAGGATACTTACCTAATGTTAACTCACGATAATGCACACTTTATGTTTCCCTAATTTCCATTTCATCTACACATAATCGTATTATACGTTTAAGCGATGTTACAATCGAATTTATTCATATATGCTCCATATTCAAAATCTTTAATATCTACGCATGTAAAAACCCTTCCAACGTTGTTTATCTTCGCATTAACGCACTAAACAAAAATTTTATATTCTTCTAGCTCACTTTGGCCGAACTTCTCCTAAAATTTTTCACCATCCATTTCATTTGATTTTCTCATTATAATCATATTCAAACACATGTAAAATGATGTCAAATTAAATCAAATTCATAAAATTCATACTTAAACAACATAGCATGATTTGGCCGTGAGCTATATCATTTAACATCCAATGAATTTCTTTTCAATTCCATACTAACTCCATTATCAACACAAGCTATAAAATCATTCAAAATATTCAAAAACAATTATCTAACACTTGATTGCATTTAGGGTAGAAACATGGTAGCTTAGTACACCATATTTTTGCTTCTCATTTCTATATCAAATCTCAACCTTTCAACACATTTACATGCATGAAACCTAATCAAATACACCAAACACATTTTGAACCCTAAAATCTCTTTCTTGACCATATAATACTATAAAACCCAAAACTTTAGCTATTGAAAAATGATTATTTTCTTGATGAATATTGTTTCTGGACGGAAAGTGTCTAGATGAATAGTGATTTTCGAAAAACAGACCTATAGAAGTATAAGCTCCGAAATTAATATTAGAATTAATGGAAACTGAAATGGAGCGAAGATGAGTTTATTCGAAGAGATTTTGAGTAATTCGGAGTTCATTGGACGAAAATACCCTTTTTGGAGAATAATGGGTATTGATAACTTTATATCCATGAGAATTTCTTTTATAATGAAATGGAGAGATAAAATACCCAATTAGAGTATTTTATGATCAATTTAAAGATTTATGAGCCATAGAATATTTTTAAAATTTGGTGAGCTAGAACGTGAATTAAAATTTATTAGAGAGACAAATGGATATTTTCCATTCTCAAGCACGCCTAGATTGTATGTGAGTATTACATGGAATGAGATCTCATAAAGAAGCATAATTCATGTAGAGCAAAATGGGCCAATGAGAGATTAACACTTGGAATCCACTAACTTGAAGGTCTATATAAGGTGGACGTGTCTTAGAATGAGGAGAAGAAAATTGAAAAGAAAATTTAGAGAGAGAAAGAGGGAGGAGTCGAAAGAATAAGAAAGAAGAAGCTTTCGACCGCACGAGAGAGAGAATGTGTGACCTAGTGTAAGACAGATCTGATCTATTCAGATTAGTCGAGCAATTTTGAGAGAGTATAAGAGTGAATCAAAATAGGATGTTGCAGAAGAAGTGGGGCTTGGCCGAAGGGGACGTTTCTACCAAGAGGAAGAAGTAAGATAAGCTTGCTGTCATTTTGGATCTTGAGTTGATTTTAGGTATTTTTAACACCTATAAGCTATTTGGATTGAAGGAAGCTCGCAATCAAGAGTGCCCAAAAAAAGCAGTGGCTTTGCTGATCAGTTTGGAGATTTATTTGGCGAGGTAAGCACGAGATCTCATGGAATTTTTCCTTATGTGAAATGAATGTATGATGTTAAGTCGGAAATAAGTTTGATGATGCGAGCTACCATGTATTGATTATGAGTGTATTAATTGTTAAGTCGTTTTTTTGGATGTGGTTATTGGTGTAAAACCTGGAAAGAGCGTTAGAACGTTATATGAATAAGTTTGGGACGATCTAGGCTAGGATAGCAACTCACCAACGAGTTAGGATAGGGCGATGCTGCAGTTCATGGGAGCGCCTGTCCGAGTTGGGCAAGAGGCAAGAGCTCGCAAAGGACGAGCTTGGCAAGCTGGGTAATGCTTGCATTTCAAGTCGAGCTAGCTAGGGCAGCAACTCGCAAAGACGAGTTGGGCTATACCCACAGTCCGTTGTAAGCCTATAAAAGCTGAGCTAAGTGCAGCAATTTACAAAAGGGCGAGCTAGGCTGGAGAGGTAGCTTGCTAAGGGCAAGTTGGAAGAAGCTCGTTGTCTAGGTTGAGCGAGCTAGATAGTAGCTCTCACAAAACGAGCTAGATCGTAGCTCGCAGCTTGAGCTCAGTTCGTTATAAATTGGAGTGCAGTGTTTTGTATGATGGAATGTTGAGTCTTTCAAATAGATTGTTGTGACTAAGAAATCACTTTAGTATTGAAGTGTAGGCGAAGCAGTGAGTTAGAAAAGGACGTAGACGAGTGATTATATATATATATTGGAAAACAAGTTGTGAGTGTAGTTATTTTCAAAGTATTTATAAGTTTATAAATTGAATTTAATTATTGCACTTGTTTAGTTTTAAATTATTATATTCAAATGATCTATGTTTGCATGTCCCCATTTTTGTATATATATCGCATATAAGTTTTTGAATTGTATATTATCAATGTTTATATACTTTAGTAGCAAAACAATTTATTAAGAGACATGCTAGAGAATATTTTCGAGCTAAATCAATGTATTTTCGAGCTAAAGAGCAAAGAAAATTTTGAGTAGCTTGAAAAGATTTAAAATGTTTATGGTTTACCCTAAGCCCCAAAGATTACCAATCGAAATACTGTTTACGTGTATAACAAGTGTGGTTAGGAGAGTCACTAACTATGGGTGATTGAGTCAAAGTCAGTCAGTTGCCCTCTGCACCTATACAATAATGTAGATCTACCTGATGTTAGGGTGGGTATCACGATCCCTGAGGTCTCTTATCAGCGACTACATAGAGAGATTTCCCTAATCCTAGTGATGCGTGCGAGTTATGTTAGTTATATGTACAGGTACCATCACGAAGGATAAGTTTCCTGGGTTACCAATTAAGGTAAGTTCCAGTAAAGAGAAAGCACGTCGTTAGACGTAAGATTCAGAAAACAAGAGAGCTTTATTATAAGAAAGATTTACAATCGTTATTATCATTTTCAAGAGAAATTACTTTTATACTTTACTTAATTGATATTTTACCAATTCAATTCAAGTACTAGTTTTCTCAAAAGTACTTTGGGAGGTGTATTATATTTTGAAAAATGAGTTCCAAATTGATAAGTACCCAGTCACTGAGTTTATATTCATCACTTGTTTTTCGTTTTTTATAAAAACCCTCCCTAGGTACAGGTGTGAGCCAAAGATCGGAGGGAGCTCTATCTGGCATGCACAATAGTTGATACGCGACGCTGTTGCACTAGTTTGTTTGCTCTGCACTATCATGTATTGCATATCTTTTGAATATAATGCATGTTTCATAAATTTTAAATTGAGAACCCATATTTTGTGTATCACTTATTATATTTTGTGAGCTATATGTGCACTTTGTTTTACTTAGTTTCAATGGATTTTAAAGTTATCCTTGAATGAAATCGTATTTATGATTGATTGTAGGTTTGGATGAGGGCTTGAGGCCCAAAAGTTACGATTGGAATAATTTTAGAAGTGCACAGATTTTTCTTTATGTTTTACAAGGTGGATTTTTCAAAAAACAGTTGTTGTACTACCGGATTTGAATCAAACCTAATTTACAAACATATTTTGAAAAAGTATTTCAAAGAGTTTCATAAAGGTTTTTAGTAAAAAAAAAAAAAAAAAGGGTCTAGTTTCATGAGAACCTTTCAGTCGGTACAAATCCCATCTACAGGGCTACCGTAGGGTTGCTGGGCAGGCTGCCTTAGGTATAAGAAGAAGAGGCCTGTCAAGTTTGGTATCAGCGTCGGAGTTTTTTGTGCATTACATGTTTTTAAGCATTTTCCTCACATTATTTTAGACATCATGCAGTACATGACATTAACATGATTTGAGTGCAGTTGAGCTATGCGTTGTGTCGGCCGTCCTAGCATATGGTGAGCCGTAATTGAGGCTCCACTCGCTGCACCGAAGGTGGAAGAGCAAGTGAACGAATCAGTGAATGATCCACAAGCAGAGGCTCAATCCAAGCTGCCTGTATTAGAGCCTGCATCAGATCCGATTGAGAGGCTAGCTCAAATTATTCAAGGCTTGAGACTATGCGCGTCGAGCACTAGCGTAGACAGGGCATGGAAACTAGATGCTGATACTTTTGATGGATCAGGAGGCCTAAAGGTAGCAACGGAGTGGTTAGACAGCATTGAAAGGGTGCTAGAACAAATGGAGTGTACTGACCCATAGAAAGTATCCATCGCCTCTTTTCTTTTGAAAGCATCTGTAAAGATTGGTGGGATTCGATAAGGAAGAGAGCAGCCGTTCCAATTACATGGGAAAAATTCAAAGAAGATTTTAATGAGAAGTTCTACCTCAGGGTGTATAAGGATGCTAAGATCGAAGAATTTTACATCTTGGTGCAAGGAGATATGATTATAGAAGAATATGAAAAGAAGTTCACTGAGCTGTCACAAGTGGCTCCATTCATAATTGATAATGAATTGAACAAGTACAACAAGTTCAAGCAGGGCCTGAATCAGAAAATCAAGGCATACATAATAGCCATTGAACACAGTAAATATCGGCGACTAGTTGAGACAACCTTAAGGGTGGAAATGATAGTGTTCGGTGATAGAGAGCAAGTACAAAAATCGAAGTGCAACCAGGGATCATGATGGTATTTATAAGGTTCCAGTAAGTCCTCCAAGACTTGAGGTAAGTCTAGATGGATCGGCAGCAAGCAGCAGAGTCATGGAGCAACATCAAGTCAGGGTTTTGTGAGACCTCCATTAGGGTCCCCGAATAGGAATGGTGCCCAAAGCAAACTAGGGTTGTGTAAGAAATGTGACAGATTCCACCAAGAAGAGTGTTGGGTGAATATTATTGGTTGTTATCATTGTGGTTAGTAGGGACACTTCATGAAGGATTGCCCACAAAGAGCAGTTAGGGACAGTAGCGGGTCGAGATCTATTACCTAGTGATAGGTTAGTGGAGGTCAATCGCAAGATAGGAGAGGTTCACAGATGAGAGGACCGGGGACTTCTATTCAGTCCAGTAGAGGTTTTGGCAGAGGCATCCCATCTAGAGGGCAGCTAGGGAGACCACTCGTGCAGTCTAGGATGTTTGCAGTGACACAACAGGATGCAAAGGTGACACCCTAGGTGGTGATAGGTACGGTGACAATTCTTGGTACTGATGCATATGTTTTGATAGACCCCAGAGCTATACATTCCTTTGTTTCGGAAAGTTTTGCTAGGCAGGCAAATGTGAAGTTAGAACCTTTAGAGTGTGGGATGGTAGTAGCTACTCCCACTAGAGACGCATTAGTTGCAGAAAATGTTTGCAAGAATTGTGATATAGTGATTGGGGGTAGAGTCTTTCCTATCAATTTGGTTTTGCTAGATATTCATGATTTTGATATTATTCTAGGTATGGATTGGTTGGCCATGCATCGGGCCACGGTGGATTGTTTTCAAAAAGAGGTCAAATTCAATACTAAGGGGGAGTCAGAGGTAGTATTCCACGGGGAGCGCACAATGCTTCCATCTCATATCTTATCAGCCATGACCGCCAGAAAGATGCTAAAGAAGCAGTGTGTAGGTTACTTGGCTTACGTAATAGATACGTCTTGGAGTGAAGTGCAGATAAAGGATATTCTTGTGGTTAGAGAATTTCTAGATGTGTTTTTAGAGGATCTTCCCGGTTTACCCCTAGACATAGAAATTGAATTTGAGATCAATTTAATTCCAGGGACAGCGCCAATTTCTAGAGCACCTTACCGAATGGTGCCCATTGAATTGAAAGAGTTGAAAGTTCAGTTAGAAGAGTTAGTGGATAAGGGTTTTGTCAAACCAAGTGTATATCCCTAGAGAGCACTAGTGCTATTTGTAAAGAAAGATGGGACCATGAAGTTATGTATCAATTACTGAGAATTAAACAAGGTGATTGTACGAAACCAATACCCTCTACCGAGAATCGATGACTTGTTTGATCAGCTTTAGGGAGCAAGGGTGTTTTCCAAGATAGATTTGAGATCAGGATACCATCAGTTGACGATTAAAAGTGATAATGTTCCTAAGATAGCCTTCCGGACACACTATGGACATTATGAGTTCTTGGTTATGCCTTTTAGGCTCACTAATGTACCAACAGTTTTCATGGGTCTAATGAACAAAGTACTCCATGAATTCCTTGACAAGTTTGTAATAGTATTCATAGATGATATCTTGCTGTACTCAAGCAGTAGAGAAGAGCGTGTTGAGCATCTGAGAATAGTTTTATAGGTGTTGAGAGAACGACAATTATATGCTAAGTTCAGCAAATGTCAATTTTTGTTGAATGAAGTTATGCTCTTGGAACATGTGGTTTTAGCCATGGCATTAGTGTTGATCCTCAGAAGATAGAAGTCATTGTGAGTTGGAAGCCACCAACTACTATGACAGAGGTGACAAGTTTCTTAAGGTTGGCAAGGTATTATAGGAAGTTTGTCGAAGGATTTTCCAAGATTGCCATCCTGTTGACAAAACTCACAAGAAAAGAAACTAAGTTTGAGTGGATAGAGGCTTGCCATAGAAGTTTCGATGAATTGAAGGCAAGATTTGGGTTGCATGTTAATGCAAAATGGGAAGGTGATAGCCTATGTATCCAAATAATTAATGACGCACGAACAGAACTACCAAACCCATGATCTAGAATTGGCTACAGAGGTGTTTGCATTGAGGATCTGGAGACATTACTTATATGGAGTTCAGTGTCAGATATTCACCGACTATAAGAGTCTTCGATACCTATTTACTAAGAAGGAATTGAACATGAGGCAGAGGAGATGGTTAAACTTGATCAAGGACTATAATTGTACCATAAAGTATTATCCAGGAAAAGTAAATGTAGTAGCTGACGCATTGAGCGGAAGACCTACGAGCTCAGTGGCACATTTGAAAGTTGGGTACATTCCGTTGTTGGTAGAAATGAGATCCTTGGGAGTTAGATTGGAACCGATGGATGTAGGTGCACTACTAGTTATATTCCAGGTATGACTGGTACTTATGAATAGGGTTCGAGAGTTATAGGTACAAGATCCTTAATTGGTTAAGTTAAGACATGAAGTGGAAATAGGCCAGCGAGAGGATTTTTTAGTGAGAGATGACGATACACTGATGATGGGACAGAGATTATATGTGCCAGATGTGGTAGAACTTAAAAAGGAGATTTTGGATGAAGCTCACTCATCAGTGTATGTTATGCATCCGGGAAGCATAAAGATGTATCATACCTTGAAGGAACACTATTGGTAGAAAGGTATGAAAAGGGAGCTAGCTGAATATGTGTCGAAGTGTATAAGTGAAAGCCAAGCATCAGAGACCAATAGGGCTACTACAGCCACTCTCTATCCTGGAATGGAAGTGAGAACGTATTACTATGGACTTTGTGGTAGGATTCCCTTGGAGTCGGAGTGGTTATGATAGCATATGAGTGATTATGGATCGACTGGTGAAATCAACCTATTTCTTACCCGCAGTATGTATTCCCTTGACAAACTAGCCAAATTATATGTGGATGAGATTGTTCGACTTCATAGGGCTCCAGTATCAATTGTATTTGATAGAGATCCGACGTTCACATCCAGATTTTGGCCAAGTCGATAGCGACTTTGGGTACTCGATTACATTTCAGCATAGCATTCCATCCGTAGACAAATAGACAGTCTGAGCGTACCATTCAGATTTTAGAGGATATGCTTAGACCTTGTGTGATGGAGTTCGAAGGTAACGCTCACTTGCCACTGATTGAATTTGCCTACAATAACAGTTATTAAGCGAGTATCGGCATGACACCCTACGAGACACTTTATGGAAGAAAGTGCAGGACTCAAGTGTGTTGGGATGAAGTCAGAGAAAGGAGATTGGTAGGTCCTGAGCTAGTGTGGATGACTACAGATAAGATCAAAATCATTTGGGACAAATTAAAAATTGCCCGAGATCGATAGAAAAGTTACGTCGATAAGCGGAGGAAGAATTTGAAGTTATAGGTTGGGGACAAGGTGTTTATAAGGGTATCACCATGGAAAAAGATAATCCATTTTGGGAAACATGGTAAGTTGCATCCATGTTACATTGGTCCTTATGAGGTGATTAGCAGAATAGGCGAAGTGGCATATCGACTCGAGTTGCTAGCGAAACTCTCCAAGATCCATAATATGTTCCATGTCTTAATGCTCCGCAAGTATATAGCAGATCCTTCACATGTCCTAACAGAACAACCAATGGAGCTCAAGGAGAACTTGACTTATGAGGAGACGCTAATTTAGATTCTTGATATGAAGGAGCAGGTTCTATGTAACAAGGTTATTTCATTGGTGAAAGTGCTATAGAGGAATCATGCAGTGGAAGAGGTCGCATAGGAACAAGAGGAGCAGATGCATATTCAGTATCCGTAGCTTTTTGAGACAAGTATATTTGTATTTTGCAATAATCGCATAAGATTAAACAAAGAGTTATAACATTAGTGTCATAGGATTTGATTTTTAATGATCTAGGCGATATGTAAATTTCGAGGATGAAATTTTTATAAGGAGAGGTGAATTATAAAACCCAAAACTTTAGTTACTGAAAAATGATTATTTTATTGATGAATAGTGTTTTCAGACAAAAAATGTTTAAGTGAATAGTAATTTTCAAAAAACGGACCTCGAGAAGTAAAAGCTCAGAAATTAATATTAGAATGAATGGAAATTGAAACGGAGCGAAGATAAGTTTATTCGAAGAGATTTTGAGTAATTTAGAGTTCATTGGACCAAAATACCCTTTTTGAAGAATAATGAGTATTGATAATTTTATATTCATGAGAATTTTTTTTAGTATGAAATGGAGAAATAAAATATTCAATTAGAGTATTTTATGGTCAATTTGAAGATTTATGGGACATAGAATATTTTTTAAATTTATTGGGCTAGAACGTGAATTAAAATTTATTAGAGGGCTAAGTAGATATTTTTCATTCTCAAGCACACCTAGATTGTATGTAAGTATTACATGGAATGAGATCTCATGAAAAAGCATAATCCATGTAATACAAAATGGGTCAATGAGAGATTGACACATAGAATCCACTAACTTAGAGGTCTATATAAGGTAGACGTGTCTTAGAATGAGAAGAAGAAAATTTAAAAGAAAAATTAGAGAGAGAAAGAGGGAGGAGTTGGCAGAGTGAAAAAGGAGAAGCTTTCAACCGCATGAGAGAGAAAGTGTGATCGAGTGCAAGACAGATTTGATCTATTCAGATCAATCGAGCAATTTTGAGAGAGTATAAGAGTGAATCAAGAGAGGACGCTGCAAGAGAAGTGGAACTCGGCCAAAGGGGACGTTTCTATCAAGAGGAAGAAGTAAGGTAAGTTTGCTGTCATTGTGAATCTTGAGTTGATTTTTGGTATTTTTAACACCTACAAGCTATTTGGATTGAAGGGAGCTCACGATCAAGAGTACCGAAAAAAGGCAGTGGCCTTACTGATTAGTTTGGAGATTTATTTGGCAAGGTAAGCACGAGATCTCATGAAATTTTTCCTTGTGTGAAATGAATGTATGATGTTAAGTTGAAAATAAGTTTGATGATGTAAGCTACCATGCATTGGTTATGAGTGTATTAATTGTTAAATCGTTATTTTGGATGTGATTGTTGGTGTAAAACCTGGAAAAAGTGTTAGAACGTTGTATGCATGAGTTTGGGCCGATCTAGGCTAGGACAGTAACTCGCCAGCGAGCTAGGGGCAAGGGGACACTACAGTCCATAGCAGCACCTATCCAAGTTGGGCAAGAGGCAATAGCTTGCAAAGAGCGAGCTTGACGAGTTAGGTAGTGCTTGCATTTCAAGTCGAGCTAGCCAAGGCAGCAGCTCACAAAAGATGAGTTAAGCTATACCCACAATCCGTTGTAAACCTGTAAGAGCTGAGCTAAATGCAATAGCTTGCAAAGGGTGAGTTGGGCTAGAGAGGTAGCTCGCTAAGGGCAAGCTGGAAGGAGCTCGCTGTTCAGGCTGAGCAAGCTAGATAGTAGCTTTCAGAAAACAAGCTAGGTCGTTGCTCGCAGCTCGAGCTCAATTCATTATAAATTAGAGTGCAGTGTTTTGTATGATGGAATGTTGAGTTTTCGAATGGATTGTTGTGACTAAGAAATCACTCTGATATTGAAGTGTAGGTGAAGCTGCGAGCTAGCAAAGGATGCAGATGAGTGATTATATATATATATTAGAAAGCAAGTTGTGAGCGTGGTTATTTTCAAAGCATCATAAGTTCTTAAATTGAATTTAATTATTGGACTTGTTTACTTTTAAATTATTATATTCAAATGATCTATGTTTGCATGTCTCCAGTTTTGTATATATATCACATGTAAGTTTCTAAATTGTATATTACCAATGTTTATATACTTTAGTAGCAAAGCAATTTATTAAGAGATATGCCAGAGAATATTTTCGAGCTAAATCAATGTATTTTCGAGCTAAAGAGCAAAGAAAATTTTGAGTAGCTTGAAAAGATTTTAAAGGCCTATGGTTTACTCTAAGCCTCAAAGATTATCATTCGAAGTACCGTATGTGTATATCGCAAGTGTGGTTAAGAGAGTCACTAACTATGGTGTGTTAAGTCAGAGTCAATCAGTCGCCCTTTGCACGTATACGGTAGTGTAGATCTACTTGATGTTAGAGTGGGTATCACGATCCCTGAGGTCCCTCATCGGCGACTACACAGAGAGATTTCCCCAATCCTAGTGACGCATACAAGTTATGTTACTTATATGTATAGGTACCGTCACGAAGAATAAGTTTCCTTGGGTTACCAATTAAGGTAAGTTCCAGTAAAAAGAAAGCACGCCGTTAGGCATGAGATTTATAAAACAAGAAAGTTTTATTATGGAAAGATTTATGATCATTATTATCATTTTCAAAAGAAATTACTTTTATACTTTACTCAATTGATATTTTTACCAATTCAATTCAAGTACTAGTTTTCTCAAAAGTAATTTAGGAGGTGTATTATATTTTGAAAAATGAGTTCCAAATTAATAAGTACCCACTCACTGAGTTTATACTCATCACTCGTTTTTTATGTTTTATAAAAACCCTCCCCAGATGTAAGTGTGAGCCAGAGATTAGAGGGAGCTCCGTCAGACGTGTATGAGGGCTGATATGCGATCCTACTGCACTAGTTTGTTTGCTTCGCACTATCATATATTGCATATCTTTTGAACATAATACATGTTTCACAAACTTTAAATTGAGAACACATATTTTGTGTATTGCATATTATATTTTGTGAACCATATATGTGCTTTGTTTTACTTAGCTTCAATGGATTTTTAAGTTATCTTTGAATGAAATCGTATTTCCGATTGATTGTAGGTTTGGATGAGGGCTTGAGGCTTGAAAGTTAGGATTGAAATAATTTTAGAAGTACATAGGTTTTCCTTCATATTTTACAAGGTGGATTTTTCAGAAAACAGTCGTTATGCTACTAGATTTTAATCAAACCTGATTTACAAACGTATTTTGAAAAAGTATTTTGAAGAGTTTCATGAAGGTTTTCAGTAAAAGAAAAAGACTTAGCTTCACGGGAACCTTTCAGCCGGCGCAGATCCTATCTGGAGGGCCATTGTCAGATTGTCGGGTAGGCTGCCTAGGGTATAAGGAAGAGAGGCCTGTCAAATACATCCCATATAACACCAAGATTTCTTCAAGTTTTTTATGTGAAATCACACTAAAATCACATCAATTTTCATAGTAAGGAAACTAATATACTATACAACATTAACTTAAATCTAAATCAAAAAGTCATCTTTACTAGAATACTTACCAACTTCTCTTGGATCCTTAACTTTGCTTTCCCACCAATTTGAAACTCCAAATCCTTAAATCCATACACAAAAATTTCATTAAGATCACATACAACTTGTTTGGAAACTTTAATCCAACAATTCTTACGCAAAAGTCAATAAAACTTGAACCTTATCACTTGAAATCAATTTGATATTGATGGATTTCACTTCTAAGCTTATATACACCCTTTGTATAACTTAAAAACCACTCAAATTTGCTTCAAAATGATCAAATATATGGCTATTGTCCTTTGCTCTGTTTTCTAGCTTATGAATGCTCTTCAAACCCATAAACTTGCTCTTTTGTTTCAACTTGATTTCTATCTCAAGACAACTTTATATAGTCCTTGGTTTGCTTTAATAATTGCCCTCAAACTAACCTGAAATTTACAAAATTGTCATTAGTTCAAATCCAAGACATTTGATTGGTTAAAACTTAAAAACTAATTATATTCTAACTAGTTCCATTACATTTCAACTAAATACTAACTAGTAGTTAGGTTGCCTCTAAAATTACCATAATACCATTCTTATCTCTACATTTCCTGATATTTTCACTTTCCTAAAATGCCCTTGCCATCACATTTTATTTATATCCTTGCCCTTTCTAGAGAATTCTTTTATTTTCATCAATTGCCATTCAAAAGTCCCATAATTTCTATCTTATCCTTTCTAGAGTTCTTTTCATTTTCATACATAATTTGTTCTTTTTACATATTTAACCTTAGATGGGTATATTTAGAAATTCAATTGAATGTGTTTAGAAAACGATTTGGGCTATACTATCTTTGTATCCAAAATTATCTCCGTTCCATTTGGAAATTCTATTAGAATTTAGTTACACATCTGGGTATTTCAAATTACTTTATTATTTCATAAACAAGGGCAAACTTTACACAATACATATACAACACTAAAATCGAGAGGATATATTATGAAAATTACTTTCGGTCTATCTGGGGATCATACTAAAATTCGATTTATACTTTCGGGTACTTTAAATTATCTTATTACTCCTTAATGCATCGAAAAGGTATTTTTGTCCATAAATTTTCAGATTATTTATAACATTTTCGAATAGATTTATTTTTGATATGTTTTAGTTTTTCTTAACTCTAATACTAATTTCGAAACTTTTAATTCGTGAGATCTGCTTTCCGAAAATTTTTGTTCATGTGAACACTTTTCGTCGGGAAATACTATTCATCGAGAAAAATTTTATCTCATGAAATCAGAGGAAATGTTCGTTTCCCAAAAGTCACTATTCACTCGAAAATACTATTAATATAAAAATACTATTTATCCAAAATACTATTCATCGCAGAAATAATTTGTTTTTCATAAACGGAAATTTTAGGTTTTACAATTCATCCCTCTCTATAAAAATTTCATCCTTGAAATTTGCGTATCGTTTTTACTTGATATGTTTCTCATTCCAATAGTCAATTTTTTTTTGGATAGTTTTCGTTTCATTCTCCTAAATCATTCAAAATTATAGCCTATGACACCAATGCCATATCTCTCTATATAAATCTCATGCAATTATCTTGAAATTTAAATAGACTTGTTTCAAAAAGATATGGATATTGACTACGCATCTGCTCCTTGTGCTCCCACGTGGTCTACTTCATTGTATGATTCCTTAGCAGCATTTTCACCAATGGGATGACTTTGTTACGTAGAACCTACTCTCCCCTATCAAGAATCCAAACTGGTGTCTCCTCATACGTCAGGTTCTCCTTGAGTTCCATTGGTTGTTCGGTTAACACATGTGAAGGATCAACTACATACTTACGAAGCATCGAAACACGGAACACATTGTGAATTTTGGAGAGTTTTACTGGCCTCAAGTCGATACACCATTTCATCGACTCTGCCAATCACCTCATAAGGACCAATATATCATGGACTTAACTTACCACGTCTTCTGAAATAGATTATCCCTTTCCATGGTGATACCTTTAGAAATACTTTGTCCCTAACTTGGAACTCCAAATTCTTTTTATGCTTATCTACGTAGCTTTTCTGTCGATCTTGAGGGATTTTCAAATAGTCCCGAATAATATTGATCTTATCTATCGTCATCTGCACAAGCTCGGGACCTACCAATTTCCTGTTGTCCACATTATCCTAACACACTAGAGTCTTGCACTTTTTTCCATAAAATGCTTTGTATGGGGCCAAGCCAATACTAGCTTGATAACTGTTGTTGTAGGCAAACTCGATTAGTGGCAGGTGAGTATCCCAATTTCCTGCGAACTCCATCACACAGAATGTGAACATATCCTCTAAAGTCTGAATAGTATGCTTAGACTGTCAATCCGTCTATGAATGAAATGCCGTACTGAAATGTAATCAAGTGCCCAAAGCTATCTGTAGATTTGGCCAAAACTTAGATGTAAATCTCAAATCTCTATCTTATACAATTGACACTGAAGCCTTATGTAACCTCACAATTTCATTTACATACCGCTTGACTAATCTGTTAAGCGAATATATACTTGGGATAGGTTGAAAATGGGCCGACTTCATAAGTCGATCCACTATCACCCATATACTGTCATATACGTTCCAACTCTAAGGAAATCCTACCACAAAATCCATCGCAATACACTCTCATTTCCATTTCGAAATAAGGAGTAGCTATAGGAGTCCTACTGGTCTTTGGTGCTCGGCCTTAACATATCAAGTACTTCAACACATGTTCAGCTATCTCCCTCTTTATACCTTTCCACTAGTAATGCTTTTTCAAGGTACGGTACATCTTCGTGCTCCTTCAAATGCATAGCATACACCGAGGAGTAGGTTTCATCTAAAATTTTCTTCTTAAGTTCTGCTACATCTGGTATATACAATCTTTGACTCATCATCAGTGTACTGTCATCTCTTAGTGAAAAGTCCTTCCGTTAACCTAACTCCACTTCCTGTCTTATCTTAACCAACTGAAGATCTTGAACTTGTGACTCTCAAACCCTATCCATGAGTACTGGTTGGACCTAGAATGTAGCTAACAATGCACCCATTTCCGTTGTTTCCAATTTGACTCCCAAAGACCTCATCTCCACTAACAACGGAATGTACCCTACTCTTAAATATGCCACTAAGCTCATGGGTCTCCTACTCAATGCGTCAGTTACTACATTTGCTTTTCCTGAATGGTGTTCTATGGTACAATCGTAGTCCTTGATCAACTTTAACCACCTCATTTGCCTCATGTTCAATTCTTTCTAAGTAAACAAATATTGGAGACTCTTATGATCCGTGAATATTTGACACTAAACTCCATACAAGTATGTCTCTAGATCCTCAATGCAAACACCACTACGGCTAACTCTAAATCATGGGTTAGGTAGTTTTGCTCATGCTTCTTTAATTGTCTAGAGGTATACATTACCACTTTTCTATTTTGCATCAGAACATAACTCAATTGTCTAGAGGCATACGCTATTACCTTTCCATTTTGTATCAGAACACAACCTAAACCTTGTCTCGAAGCATCATTGTACACTACAAAGCCCTCATCTCCTGAAAGGAGTGTGAGTACGGGAGTTATAGTCAATCTTGCCTTCAATTCATCAAAACTCCGCTGAAAGGCATCTGACCACTCAAACTTAGTCTCTTTCCTTCTGAGTTTCGTCAACAGAATTCTTGGAAAATCCTTCAACAAACTTCCTATAATACCCTACCAAACCTAGGAAACTCTTCACCTTTGTTACGGTGGTTGATGATTTCCTATTTACTAACGCCTCTATCTTTTGAGGATCAACACTAATACCATCCGTTGAAACCACATGTCTTAAAAATGAAATCTCATCCAACCAGAATTGACACTTGTCGAACTTAGCATAAAGTTGCTGCTCTCTCAATGTCTATAAAACTGCTCTCAGATGCTCGACATGCTCCTCCTTATTGCCTGAGTACACCAAGATGTTGTCTATGAATACTATAACAAACTTGTCTAAGAAATTATGGAATACCCGATTCATCAAATCCATGAATGTTATTGGTACATTGGTTAGTCCAAAAGGCATAACTAAGAACTTGTAGTGTCCATAGCATGTCCTGAAAGCGGTTTTAGGAACACCGTCACCTCTAATCTTTAACTGATGATATCTTAACCTTAGATCTCTCTTGGAAAACATCCTCGCTCCTTGGAGCTGATCAAACAAGTCATCAATTCTTGAAAGTGGATATTGATTCCATATCGTTACTTTATTCAACTCTCGGTAGTCAATACACAACGTCATATTTCCATCATTCTTCTTAACAAATAACATTGGTGTTCCCCAGGGAGTTACACTTGGTTCGACAAAACCCTTATCCACCAATTCTTCTAATTAAACCTTTAACTCCTTCAACTTGATGGGTGCCATTCGGTATGGCACTTTAGAAATAGGCGCTGTCCCCAGAATCAAATTAATCTCAAACTTAATCTTTCTATGTGAGGGTAAACCAGGAAGATCCTTCTGAAACATGTCTAAAAACTCCTTAACCATAAGAATATCCTCTATCTGCGCCTTACTCTCTGTCTTATCTATCACATAAGTCAAATAACTTGCAAACAATTTCCTCAGCATCTATTTGGCGGTCATAGCTGGCAAGATACGAAATGGAAGCATCCTATGCTCCCCATGGAATACTACATCTGACTCCCCCAAGTACTGAACCTGACTTTCTTTCGAAAACAGTCTACTATGGCATGATGCATAGCTAACCAATCTATGCCTAATATGATATCAAAATCACTTAAGTCTAACAAAATCAAGCTAGCTGGAGAGGCTCTACTTTTATGTAACAGAACAGCCTGGCCTGCCTCGTGCTGTAGCCTAGCTTACTAGCTGTCTGGTTTAATGCGGGCATTGCTCAGCTCACTCTGCGAGCTGTTGCCCTAGCCCAGCTCACCCTGCGAGCTATGGGCACCACCCAGCTCGCTCTCTCTCAACGAGTTGCTACCCTAATTCATTGGATAGGTATTGTCCCCTTCCTTATGGGGTTTTCTTCGCTTCCCACACCCGCTCGAACCCATGACCTTAGGTTTAAAAACATAGGGAATGCAACATGTGTACCATCTGAGCTACTGTGAGCTGAGCGGTGCCTACACTAGACCAGACAATTAGTGGGCCAAGCTACAACGCGAGGGTGGCTGGCATGTCGGGTTGTTTTGTTACACCTAGCAATCAAGGTAACTGTACGTGTAAGAATACCAGTCTCAAAACTTGATGCCATACTTTTATATATAATCTATGTAACACCCTCCCCTCAATCCCCCAACCGCACCGAGAACCGAAGCGGAGGATGTTACGCTTTTTACCCTTTCAAAAACAAAATTCATTTATTCGTTTATTTGGTTTATGGAAAATCCGGTAGAATTTCCCTTGTTTTATTGAAAAACCAAAAATTTAAAACCTGTGCATTCAGAAGGTAACACTTAAACTATTTTTTCATTTTCTCAACTTCCACATTCGGACACCCCGTCTGTCTCAAAAGCCACTTCAACAC
Source organism: Litchi chinensis (assembly GCA_019925255.1). Classification (NCBI taxonomy): domain Eukaryota; kingdom Viridiplantae; phylum Streptophyta; class Magnoliopsida; order Sapindales; family Sapindaceae; genus Litchi; species Litchi chinensis. The sequence continues at coordinate 16,655,016 of CM034471.1, forward strand.
ACAAAAATACCAATAGAACCATATATTCCCAACTACAGTTTTATGAAATAAAAATAAACGCAAATACTTTAAAATCACCACAAAGTTTAACTTTCCTAACTCAGTTGGTGTGTTGAAAAACATAATACAATACTATATACATTAGAATTTACAAAACCTCACACATGCATTTAAGTGTACAATACATAAGTTCATGAAACTTTAATTTAACAAAAATATGTACATGCCAAAATATCTACCAAAAACTGGAGATTGTTGTGACTCGCAAAGCGCACTTGGATTATCTTCTTGTCTGACTCTTTCTACATCAACTCAGCTTACCTCAACTACCTGCGCGTGGTAAATCAAAATTCGACGCGATAAGCATATCTACTTTGTTGGTATACACACATAATATTGAAATCACAACATTCAAAAGCTCAGCATGTAAAAGATAAAATTTCACAAATCGTTCACTTTTATCATAAAATATATTTCAAACAACAATTCAGAACTTTATAAACTACTATTCAAATCCACCTATTCAATGTAATTACGTTATTAGCCATTAGAATGTCGCCAGAGCTCTTTGTAAATGTTGACACGATACCATGGATCGGTAATGGGTTTCATGTTTCCCTCGGCATCGGACACTCGGTGCCTGCCCGTCGGATCTCAATTTCACAAACGTTTCGATTTTTGGACCAGACACTCGGTGCCTTTCAAAGTCCGTAAATCAACATCAGTATTTAATCATAACGGTACAGTACTGCTAATAATTACCCTATTGGTATGCTAACTACCAATCCCTATCTATCAATGTATAAATTTACTTGGGCTCTTAATATTTTCAATAATTGTGAAAGTTTTCAATTCAAATAAACTTTTACTCGCTTAAACATCAAGCATCATCGTTTATTTCATTTTTCAAAATTTTTCAAAACTTCCCTCTTGACCATTACCAAAGAACTATTTTGCCCTTGGTTTTACTATCAAGGTTTAATAAAACACACCATCATTTATTTTCACATTTCATTTCGCCCTAAGAGGTAGTTTTTGAATTTTTCTCTTCAAAACCTTAATTCACCACACATATCATGAAAACTTCATGTAAATAATACGTAAATGGGAACAAAATGATAAAAATACCCTTTGATTTCTCTATACATATCATTCGATCAAGGGAGGTGATTTTTCAAAAATTGTTTCAACTTCATAAATAATTGCTCACATTAGTCAAATATCATTCGTTAATTACATAAAATAATACCCCTAGAACCAATTCTAACACATATTCGGCCAAAGGATAGGAATTTTTCAAAAATTTTGTTCCACTTGATTTTTCAACATAAAATTCATTCCATCAACACCTAAATAACACATAAATTTCATTTGTATCCAATCACCATATCAAGTTAACAAAATTACCAAATTATCACACAAAATAAATTTTTTAAGCTACTGACAAAGTCAATTTTTAGTATAAGTGTACACCAACCTTTTAGAGCTTGACCAAAAGCTTCCTAGCACTCTCAATTGAAGCTCACAACTTCTCTTTGCTCTTGCTAGACTCAGCCTTCTCTAATCGATCACTTAGGGTTTCAAAAAAATGCATTTAAAGGCATTAAAAGCAAAACAACTCAATTAAATGCGAACCCCATTAACCATACATGTCTAGGAATGCATCTACATGCTTACTAAACTCTTTTTAACCCCTAAACTAAAAATTATAGCACATACCTCTCTTGAATCCCTTTTCTAGTGAAAATCCCACTTGGATTCTTGAAGGATTTTGTTGAAATAAAGAGCTTGGATGGGTAGGGAGGACAAGAACAAGGTTGTTTGAGGGTTTGGAAGCTTGAAAAGAGAAGAAAAATTAAGAGAAAGTGAGGAAGAAGAAGACGACAAGAAGGAGAGGAAGAAGAGAAATGAAAATTTTCAAGAGACATCTCCTATTTATACCATGTCATCTCTTGATATTCTAATTTAACGCCACACCTTTCTAAATTCACTTCAAGCGCTAAAATTATCACACTTGCTAATTTTCTATTGGATAATTAAGACAACTCACCATTCCACTAACCACACACTCGCTCAAATTCTATTGGCTTTTCACAACTTTTGCTTTTTGGATGGCAATTTGTCATTGGTTTAAGAGAATTTCCCATGCCATACATTATAATTGCACTCATTTGGCCATCTAATGATAAACTTCCATCATCCAATTTTTTCCATTAAATTCCTAATTAAATCCTCTTATAAAAATATATATACACTACCAACATAAATTATTAAATAAACTATTAAATTTTCTAACAAATAAATAAATAACTTATTACATTAATGACACTTAAATCTAATTTACTCCAATTTCTTGCACTTGATTCCTTAATTGAAGAATACTATTTGCACGTAAATAAATATCGGGACATTACAATCTACGTAAAATGAATATGTGCTTGTTTTATATTGACGGACCTCTATTCCTTATACTACTAGGCAGCTCGCTTAGCAATCCTACAGTGGCCTTTTAGTTGAGATCTGCTTCGGCTGAAAGCTTCCTGTGGAGCTAAGCCTCTCATTTTTTCTTAAAACCTTTTTTTAAAAAACCCTTGGAATTTTTTTTCAAATGAAAGCAGATGGAAACTTATTATTTTTAAAAGAGTGTTTACAAAACATACTTTACAAAAATTTCGACGACATAACAACTATTTTTATAAAAATTCCACCCTATAAAACAATATAGGAAACTTGTGCACTTCGAAAATCATGCAAATCTCAACTTTCGGGCCTCAAGCCCTCTTTTAATTTCACAACTAATCACAAACATGATTTCCATTCAAAAGATAATTCAAAATTCATTGAACTTGAATAAAATAGTGTGCACACATGAATTCCAAAATATAATACAAAAGCATATGTGTATGTGCCTCCCAAATAACGTTTACAAAACATGCATTAAGTCTTAAAAGTTATGTAAGTACATGATATTTTAAAAATAAAAAAACTAGTGCAGTAGCATTGTGCCTTCAACCCACTTGCACGTTCATCGGAGCTCCTTCTAACTATCGGCTCACACCTACACCTGAGGAGGATTTTTATAAAACAACATGAAAAGAGTGATGAATATTAACTCAGTAAATGAGTAACTTTTAAACTACACTATTTATTTTTAAAATATAACTCCTCCCAAAATAGTTTGGAAAACTAATAATTTATTGCAAACTAATAAAGTTGTAAATCCAGTATATCAATTTAAATATTTTTGCTTGAAAATTTAATAACAATTTCATAAATCGTAAATCTTTCTTGTTTTCTGAATCTCACATCTAATGATGTACTTCTTTTTCTGAAGCCTACCTTACAAGGTAACCTAGGGAAACTCGTCCTTCATGACTGTACGTCTACATGTCACAACACTAGGATTAAGGAATGCTATATGTGTAGTCACAGATGCAGGAATTCTTAGGGGTCGCATGTCCCCCCAAACATCATGCGAGTCTACACTACTGTATGTGTGCAGAGGGTGACACATTGACTCAAATCCCCCCAAGTTAGTGACTCTCCTAACCAATCTATCATACATGCATATGGTACTACGACTAAGTATAACTGGGGATTAAGGTAAACCCAAAACATTTGAAATCTTTCAAGAAATCTTTCAATATGCTTAAAACTTTCTTTTCTCTTTAACTTCGTTTGAAAGCATATTAATCTTAGCTCGTAAACTTTTGTTTCTCTAGTATATAGCGTATAGCCAAATTACTTTCTTTTTAAAGCAAAAGCCTAAATTTCCTTTCTAAGGCACAAGCTCAAAGCGTTCGAATATCCTTAACATGTCTTTTCTATGCATGTATTTCATTCAAATTTTCTACTTGCTTTACTTGAAAAATAAATATATTTATAACATAAATTTAAGAACTATACATGCATTATAGTAAAAATGATAACATGCTAAAAGTTTTATAAATCAGATACGAACATAAATATTTGTAATTTCGAATAATCAATTTATAAAATTTGATAAAGCTTGTAAAACATCCACACTCATAACTAGCTACCGAAGTAATAACCACTCTTTCACGCCCTCCTTTAGCTAGTCGCTTTACCTACACTTAAAATACGAGCGTGATTTCTGTTTAAAACTTACACACACATCAACCATAACTTCTAACTACTCTAGGGTATTAAAATACCCCTTTCCAAGTCATAATGACTTCAATCATTCACACACAATTTCCATTCGAAGTTCCTAACATCTAAACACGTAAAACACGTCAATTCAGCTCTAAATTTCATTTTAACACATTTTTGCGTCATCTTAGCCTATGTTGGTTGAATATCAATCAATTTTCGCACCATCAATCCTATTCAATTCTTTTCTTTGCAAACACATTCAAACACACGTAAAATGATGTAAAATCAATTCAATTTCATAAAACATCACAATTGCACAAGCATGAAAAGCTTAGCCATGAAATGACCATTTAACCCTTCAATGGATTTCCTTTCAAATTCATGTTAATTCAATCATCCAATTAACTTATAAAATCACTCAAATTATTCAAAAATAATTGTATAACACTTTGATACACTCATAACCGAATCATGGTAGCCTAGTATACTAAACTTTGGCTTCCCATATCAACATTCTAACTTGTCATTTAAGCACATTTGCATGCTTACAGTTTACTCAAATCACTTAAATTCAAAATAGACCATTAATTTCCTTCTTTAGCCAAACATAACATGCAAATATATTCACACTTTTGTCTTCTCATTTCAACACCAAATTTCAATGTTTCGACACATATAGATGCATGAAAATACTCAAATAAGTCAAACTTAATTTGAACCTATGGTAATCCACCTTGGCTGAACACATGCATACACAATTCTAACATTTCTTTTCAAGCTTTTGCACTTACAAACACATCTTAATCGCTTTATTTTTTCATGGTAAAACAATCAAACCCAAATCGAACCCTTAATGCCTTCCTTTAGCTGAATCACACATAAGCACACTATATCATCCTTTCTTCATATTTTACTCTTACATGCATATCATAAACACATTACATTTCATATCAAAACATTCAAACAAAGTTTAAACCACAAAAATACCCCTTGGGTCGAGACTACATGCATTCCAATATCAATATTTCCTTCAAATCTTACACCAAACATCATGTGCAACACAACATCCATGGTTTTGAGATTTTAAATCTTTAAACCCCAAACATAAAATCATAACTAGCCCAACACAACTAGCCCATCATTTTCACACAAGAAAATCATGGACGTTTACACTTACCTCTTCAAGTTGACATGCAATGGGTAAACCTTGCTTCTATCCTTGTATGCAACTTCTTTTGACATGAAAATCATTCCAAATCACTTCAAGAACAACATGCAAAGCTATTGCCCCCTTGCTTCTTCTTGGCTAAGACACAATTTTTCTTTTTTTCTTCTTGTGGCCGAACGCTTCTTCTTCCTTTTAATAGGCTTGCATGACAAGACCTGCTCCAAATTTTCCCTTTCGGAGCTCCCGTGATCCTGCTGGGCACTCCACGAAACCCTTTTGGACTTTAGCTAGCATCACCAAAAAGACAACGTGGAGCAAACTCTTAATTTTAAATCATCAATTATAAAATTTCATAATTTAAGATTTCTAAAAATTTTGATAGTATAATGACTGTTTTTTAAAGTTTCCCAAAAATGCAAATCACCTTAAAACAATTTAAAAACACTTTAATATTTTAAACAACAGTCTCCACCACAATGTTGGACCTTCGGTCTGTCTCAAAACCATCACTTAGCCACAATAGATGTATTGCAACAGAATCATTTCAACTTTGAAAATACAATTTCATGCATAAAATAAAAAAACATTTATACATAGTCCAAATAATTGCATCGTATATATACAAATGCATCAAAATCATTTCATTTACATAAATACATTACATCACCACAATCATGGTAAATCTACATAAAGTTCTTTACAATCAAAATCAGGTACATAAGTTGAATTTCAAGTGAAATAAAATATGCAAAATGTGACTTCACAGAACATCCATAGAACATCATCCATGGCTAGCCCACCTAATCCGAGGTGGGAGAGTGAGCATTCTGACTGCTGGAGCGAGCACCTGAGGAGGTTTTTTCATAAAACATAAAACAAAGAGGAGTGAGCTAAAGAGCTTAGTGAGTGCTAAGATTTTTCTACTAAAAATGTTTCTTTCAAATTTCCTCCCAAAACACTTTCAAAAGAATTTATGCTATTTCTTAACATTTTTGTGATTGAAATCATAAATTTTAATAAATTTATGGGAAATCTTTAAAACTTGGTTTCATGCATAAAAACATAGTGATAATTCAATCATTGCATAAGATTTTAACATCTCCTTTCCTTGTTGAAACCACATCAATAGAACCCAGAGAAACTATTATAACATGGTCACATGATGATTCGATTAGCGTAACTCATCGTGATAACATACATGAGACATCTCACAAACATGCAGCGAAAATTTTTGCATCCATACACAAATGATATAATACCTCACACGTATAAAGGGCGACACTGTAAACCTCGGAATTTCACTTTCGAAAACTAAATTTTTGATAAATAATATTTTCGAGTGAATAGTGTCTATAGGAATAGTGATTTTTGAAAAACGGACCCCGAGCATCAAAAGTCCTAGAATAGGTAATAGAGTTATTAGGAAGTGGAACGGGTTGAAAATAAGTCCATTCAGATAGGTTTTAAATGGTCAGAAATTTAATGGATGAAAAGACCCTTTTCAGAGAATAATAGGAATTGATGATTTTATGCCCACTAAATTTTTTTTTTAAAGCATTAGATTGAGAGATAGAATACTTAATTAGAGGATTACATGGTTAATTTGATGATTGGATGATCATAGAATATTTTCAGAATTTATTTCAGTGTGAATGATAATTAAATGCATTAAGGGCATAATGGCCAATTCAACTTCAAAACTATATGGATTTTGTGTGAGCATCACATGGAAATAAATTGAATAAAAAGCACAATTCATGTCATACAAAATTAGCCAATAGAAGAGTGACAAATCAAAATAAATAAATTGATATTAGTTGGCAAACATTAATGAAATTTAATGCATAAATGACTAAGTGACTAAATTACCCTTAATTTGATAAGTTGCTAGGAGATTTAATTAAGGGCATTTTAGTAAAGTTAATCAAGGGACTTGATGGCCATTTGTAGGTTAGATGAGGGGCATTTTAGTCAAGCAAAATCAAGTCTATATAAAGTTGATTTGGTGATAAATGGTTAGTGTGTTTGATCGGGTAAAGAAAGAAAAAACGTGAGGGTGAGGGTTGTGTAGATTCGGTAGCAAGTGGAAAGGAAAACAAGAAAGGTTTGATCCCATTTTTCATACCAAAATCCATCAATCTTCATCAAGTAAGGTGCTAGGGCAAAAATCAAGCAAGAAAGTAAAGAGAATAGATAAGAAAGTGGAGTTTTCTATGATATTTTGATGAGTTTTTATGGTGAGTTGTTAAAATGATGTGTTTATGAATTTATTGGTGTAAATAGAGGTTGATTATCCTTTATTTGAGTTTGGATTTGGAAGAAAACACAAAGAAGGTAGGGTGGCAAGCAAACTAATAAGGTGAGTATTTAGGGTTTGTGCAAATTTTCAAGTAAATTTAAAGTGAATTGATTTAAGGATATTAGAGGATTATTGGAGTGATTTTTAATGTGTTTGTTGGCTGTGAAAGTAAAGAATGATGTTGGATACTATGATGTAAGTTTATGCCAAGGCTAGGGTTTAAGTGAATTTTTCAAGTACACTTGAATTTAATTGGTTGTAGAATACTAAGTTGATTTGGAATGGATACGAAAAGATTAATGATCATGAGAATGGAAAAATAACATTGGATAGCTATGGTGTAGAATTCGGCGAAGCTATGATAGGTGCGTGTTTGAATTGATTTTGGTATTTTGATGAAATGAAATGATGTTTGGCATGATTTTAAGTTGATATGTGTCAATGGAATGAAAAGAAAAAACTTGTGCATGGTAGTTATGCAATTTCGCCTAAAGGGGTGTGTTGATGTCCAAATGGTTCTCTAATTATTTTGATGTATTTTATGAAATTATATATGTGATTGATTGAATTGGACTCAAAAAAATGAAAGGAAATGAATGAAAGGATGAATGTATTAGTTTGTGTGAACTTTGTGGTTGAATGTGGATATAATACTTTAAGTGGAAAAATGGGTGAATAAATGCTCATTTTATGTGATTAGTTGGCAAATTCTAATGTAAAATGTGTATTATAGGTGGAAAACAAGCTAAGGAATCATGGGAGATTAAGGGAAGCAAAACTAATAGCTTATAAGCCAAGTGAGTGAAATTATGTTTTACAAATTATTAAATAGATGTTTGGCCATTTTAGAGCATTTATGATGATGATATTGCATTGCGTGATTGAAAATGACTTTCCTTTTGAAAATATAAGTTACGGACATTTCATGTGTTTGCTTGAAAATGTAATATTTTATGCATGAAAGGTGGGCAACAATGATGATTATGTTATAATGATTTTTATATGATATGATTTATATTTTTAAAGCTTATGAAATGAAAGAATTCGGCTTTGTATGTTATGGAAAAGGAAATGTTTTCAAACGCCAATGGTCTACCCCATGTTACATATTATAGATACGCGGATTATGATTTAGACCTGGCCGGTATATCTTATATGTGTATGGCAAGTGTTAGGAGGGCATGTCACTAACATTGGGGGACTAAGTCAGATAGTTGAGTCGTGTCGTTTTCCACACGCATGGAGTATTATCTCACTCACGTATGCGATACACGAAAATTCTGCTGCGTGATTATGAGATGTCTCATGTATTGTTACGATGCGCGTCACTAATCAAATCGCCACGTGACCATGTTATAATAGCTTCTCTGGGATCCATTGGTGTGGTTTCCGCGAGAAAAGAAAATGTTACAATATTATGCAATAATTAAATTATCATTATGTTTTTAAGCATGAAGCTAAATTTTAAAAATTTCTCATAAATTCACTAAAGTTTATAAGTTTCGATTTCAAAATTGTTATGAAACAAAGTAATTCCTTTTTAAAATGTTTTTGGGAGGTATCTTGAGAACAACGTATTAAGTAGGAAAATCTTAACATTCACTGAGCTCTTTTAGCTCACTACTCTTGTTTTATGTTTTATGAAAAACCTCCCTAGGTACAGGAACTAGTATGTGGGCCAGTTATGGACAATGTTCTTCTATGAAGTCATGTTTTGCATATTTTATTTTAATTGAAAATTGACATTCTTATAAAATTTTTGGTTGTAAAGAATTTATGAATTTTACCACAATTGTGATGATGTGATGTATTTATATACCTGAAATGCTTTGATACCTTTGTATATATATATTGTAAATATTTGGAATAAGTTTAACTGATTTTGATTTTATACTTGGAAATGCATTGTGAAATTTGAAGTGATTTTGTGGAAATAGATTTATTGTGGCTAAGTGATGATTTTGAGATGGATCGAAGGTCCACATGGTAGTAGAGATTTTTGTTTAATATATTGAAGTGTTTTTCAATTGTCAACAGGTGTTTTGAAATTTTTGGAAACCTTGAAAAATAGTCATTATGCTGTCAAAATTTTAAAAATTCTAAATTATAAAATTATAAAATTAATAATTTATATGTTTATGAATGATTTAAGTTTAAGGGCTTGCTCCATGTGTCCTTTTGGTGATGCTAGCTAAAATCCAGAAGGATTCCGTAGGGTGCCTAGCGGGATCGCAAAGCTCCAAAAAGGGAAATTCGGGGCTGGTCCCGTAAGAGTGGTATTAGAGCCTGGTTTTGGGTGATTTTGAAATGAAGTTTTGAAAATATTTGAATGTTTATTTTATTGAATGAGTTTTTTGTAGTTGTATGAAATTTTTTGATGTTATTTTTATTATCATTATTTTATGCATATCATGACCTCTTTTGTGATTGAAATTCACGAAATTATGCATCGTTAAAGCCGCCCAATTACAAGGAGGGCAGCTGTAGAGACACCTGCACCTGTAGAGGAACATCTTGATGAATCGGTCAATGACCCTGAAAATCAAGCCCCTGCAGGACCCTCTCAGCCTGCCGAGCCAGTAGGAGGGAATGTAAATGTCGAACAGATGGCTCAAGCGTTGGTAGCGACGATTCACTAGCCGCGAGAGATGAGGGCTTCAATCGAACGCCCTCGAAAATTGAGCGCTAAGACATGATGGGACCGGTGATCCCGAGGGCACCTTGTCTTGGTTGGAGACGAATAAAGAGATTTTTTAGGTGATGAGGTGTACAGAGGATCAGATGGTTACTTTTGTCACTTTCCTATTAAAAGATCGATCTAAGGACTAGTGGAGATCACTGTAGAGGTGGATTCTTGGAGGTGTGTCATGGAAGGTGTTTAAGAAGGAATTTATGGATAAGTTCTACCCCAAAAGTTACCAAGATGCCAAAGTTGAAGAATTTTTCAAGCTAGATGAAGGTGCATTGTTGATCACAGATTATGAAAAGAGGTTTTCAGAGCTAGTTGGAATGGTCCCGTTTATTGTAAATAATGAAAAACAGTAGATCAAGAGATTCAAGTAGGCTTAAATCTAAAAATTAGAGCCTATGTGTCGTCGATGACCCACCTATAGTATGGCGAGTTAGTAGAAGTGACAATTAGGGTGGAGAAGAGTGTAGAGACCATCCTTAGACCAAGAAAACCCACTTAGAAGTGAGGTTGGTTGGGTAGTTATTCCGGGGGACCCAGCAACAACAAGTTCACGAGAAGTGGAGAGAAGTCAACCGGGTTAAACGGTCGAAAGCCGAGTAGCGGGGCACAATCAAGTCAAAACTCTGTGAACCCACTAGTCAAATCTAGAAGTAGCAGGAGGAATTGGCAAACCCGGCCCGTATGTAGAAAATGTGGGAAGAATCACGTAGGCGAATGCATCAAGGATAGCACCAAGTGTTTCAGATATAGGCAGGAGGGCTATTTTGTGAGAGATTGCCCACAAACAAGTTCCACAAGTCAATCAAAGGCCCATACCACATCACTAGGGTAGATGACCAAAGGTTGAGGATCAGATCATAAGGGTTCATAGTTCAAAGGGCCTACTAGTTCAGACCAACTAGGTGGAGTGACTGGTAAGGGTGTGTCATCCAGGGGTCAGTCAGGTAGACCCCATACACAAGTCCGGGTATTCGTCGTGACGCAACAGGAGGTAGATGCAACCCTCAAAGTAGTGATAGGTACTGTTCAAGTATTTGGCCATGATGCATACATATTGATTGATCCGGGAACTACCCATTCTTTTGTTTCCATGCATTTTGCTGAAACTGCTAGTGGGAAACCGGAACCCCTAAGTTATAGTATGAGAGTGTCGATTCCTACAAGGGATTCACTTTTGGTAGAAAAGGTGTACATAGGTAGTCAAACAGTCATAGAGGGTCAAGAGCTTCTTGCGGACTTGATTTTACTGGACATCTGGGATTTTGATGTGATTTTCGAGATGGATTGATTATTTAGGCAACACAGATTACTTTCATAAAGAATTCAGATTTGTTAGAGAGGGGGAACCTGATGTGCTTTGCCATGGGGTACGGAAAATGTTTCCCAGTAGTTTGATGAGTATAATAAAGGCAACTAAGAACTTCGGAAATCACAACAGGGATCTAGTCTATGCAATTGAAGCAAGAGATGATGGAATAAAGTTGGAAGATATTCCAATGGTTAGGGACTTCCCCGATGTATTCCCAGAGGATCTTCTTGGTTTACCACCCAATCAAGAGATCAAATTTGAGATAGAATTGGTTCTCGAAACACAACTAATCTCCAAAGCACCCTATAGAATGGCTCCTTTAGAGTTGAAAGAGTTGAAGGTACAAATTGAGGAATTAGTAAATAAGGGTTATGTTAGGCCAAGTAACTTACCTTAGAGAGCACCAGTGCTATTCGTGAAGAAAAAAGATAGGAGTATGAGGTTATGTATTGATTACAAACAGCTGAACAAGGTGACGGTGCGTAATTGGTATCCGCTTTCCAGAATAGATGACCTGTTTGACTAGCTCGAAGGATCCAGAGTGTTCTCAAAGATTGATTTGAGTTCTCGCTACCATCAATTGAAGATTCAAAAGGAGGATGTCCATAAGATTGACTTTAGACATGCTACGGGCATTATGAATTCTTGGTCATGCCTTTCAGATTAACCAATGCCCCTGCAGCGTTCATGGATCTGATGAATAGAGTTTTTCTGCCCTATCTGGATAAATATGTGATTGTATTCATAGATGACATATTGGTGTACTCAGGCAGTCGGAAGGAACATGCAGAGCACCTCAAGACAGTGCTGCAAACTTTAAAGGAGCACCGGTTGTATGCTAAGTTAAATAAATGTCAATTCTAGTTAGATCAACTGGCAATCCTGAGGCATGTAATTTCTGTAAAAGGCATCTCTGTAGATCCCCAAAAGATAAAGGCAATAGCGAACTAAAGATCGCCCACCAATGTGACGGAAGTCAGAAGCTTCTTGGGTTTAGCTGGCTATTATAGGAAGTTTGTAGAGGGATTTTCTGAGATAGCCGTTCTATTGACCAAGTTAACCCAGAAAGAAGAAAAGTTCGTGTGGTCAAATGCTTGTTAGCAAAGCTTTGATGAATCAAAGAAAAGATTGACCTTGACTCATGTACTCACAATTCCAATAGGAAGGGACGAATTTATAGTGTACAATGATGCCCCTAAGCAAGGCAATGCAACATGATAAAGTGATCGCATATGTTTCTAGGCAATTAAAGAAGCATGAAAAGAAATTCCCAACACATGACCTGGAACTTGCAGTAGTAGTGTTTACTTTGAGGATATGGAGGCATTATCTATATGGAGTCCCTTACCAAATCTCTACAAATCACAAAAGCCTACGGTATCTGTTTACTCAAAATGAGCTGAATATAAGATAGAAAAGGTGGATAAAGCTTATTAAAGATTATGACTACACCATTGAGTACCACCTCAGAAAAGCGAATGTGGTCGCAAATGCATTGAGCAGGAAGCCAACAGGTTCAATCGAACACACAAAGGCTATATATCTTCCTCTATTAGTGGAGTTGAGATCGCTAGGGGTGCAACTGGAGATAGCAAATTCAAGGGCATTAATGGCTACATTCCATGTTCGCCCTATTCTGGTGGATAGGATCAGGGAACTACAACCTCAAGATCCCTATCTGGTTGAATTAAAGAGCAAGATAGGAATTGACCCATGAAAAGACTTCACACTAAAGGATGATAGGACATTGGTTTTAGGCAAGAGATTGTGCGTACCAAATATAGGTGAATTGAAGAAAGAGATTATGGAAGAGACGCATTCATCAGCCTATGTTATCATCTGGGGAGCACTAAAATGTACCATATCCTGAAGGAACATTACTGGTGGAAGGCCATGAAAAGAGAAATAGTAGAATTTGTCTGCAGGTGTTTGGCCTGCTAGCAGATAAAAGCTAAACACCAGAAACCAACAGGACTACTACAGCCACTTCCCATCCCTCAATGGAAATGGGAGAATATTGCAATGGATTTTGTGGTATGACTCCCACATAGCCAGAGTGGTCATGACTCGATATAAGTGATTCTAGATAGATTAACAAAATCTGCCCATTTTCTACCAATCAAGAACAATTATCCATTGGAGAAACTGGCTCTATTGTACGTGAATGAGATAGTGCGATTGTAGGGTACACCTATTTCTATTTTGTCAGACAGGGACCCCAGGTTCACTTCCAGGTTCTGGCCCAGATTACAAAAAGCTCTAGGCACCAGATTGAATTTCAATACAGCGTTCCATCCACAAATGGATGGTCAATCAGAACGCACTATTCAGACATTAGAAGATATGCTTAAAGCTTGCGTATTAGAATTCAAGGGAAGTTAGGATATACACCTACCTCTGATAGAGTTCACATACAATAACAACTATCAGGCTAGCAATGGCATGGTGCCTTATGAGGCCCTTTATGGAAGAAAATACAGAACTCCTATGTGTTGAGATGAGGTAGGTGAGAGGAAATTAATAGGTCCCGAGCTTGTTTAAATTACTTCAAAGAAAGTCAAGACTATCAGGGACAAGCTAAAGATAGTTAATGATTGACAGAAGAATTATGCAGACAACCGACGGAGAGATCTAGAATTTCAAGTGGGTGATCGGGTGTTCCTCAGAATATCATTGTGGAAATGAGTGTTAAGATTTGGGAAGCATGGAAAATTGAGTCTACGATACATTGGGCTGTATGAAGTTATTGAAAGAATTGGAGAAGTGGTATAGCGTCTGAAGCTACCACCAGAGCTAGCTAAGATCCATGACGTGTTCCATCTTTCCATGCTTCATAAATATGTAGCTGATCCTTCACTCGTATTGAAAGAACAACCGGTAAAGTTAAAAGAAAACTTGACATACGAAGAAAAGCCAATTCAAATCCTCAACTGCCGAGAACAAGTTTTACATCACAATGTCATTCCATTGGTGAAAGTTCTGTGGAAGAATCATGCAACTGAAGAAGCCACATGGGAATACGAAGGACAAATGCGTACGCAATACCCTCAACTATTTAAGACAGGTGTGTTTGTTTAAATTACGCGTGTTCCTAAATTTCAAGGACGAAATTTTTTAAAGGGGGATGAAATTGTAAACCCTGGAATTTTATTTTCGAAAACTAAATTTTTTATAAATAATGTTTCCAGATGAATAGTATCCATCGGAATAGTGATTTTCAAAATATGGGCCCCGGGCATCAGAAGTCCTAAAATAGATATTAGAGTTATTAGGAAGTGGAACGGGTCAAAAATAAGTTCATTCGAATAAGTTTTAAACGGTCCAAAATTTAATGGACGTAAAGGCCTTTTTCGGAGAATAATAGGAATTGATGATTTTATGTCCACTAGAATTTTTTTTAAAGCATGAGATTGAGAGATAGAACGCTTAATTAGAGGATTACATGGTCAATTTAATGATTGGATGATCATAGAATATTTTTGGAATTTATTTGAATGTGAATGATAATTAAATGCATTAAGGGCATCATGACCAATTCGACTTCAAAAATATATGGATTTGATGTGAGCATCACATGGAAATAAATTGAATAAGAAGTGTAACACCCTCCCCCTCGATCCCCAACGTCTTGGACACCGGAGCCGATGTGGAGGATGTTATGATTTCTTATTTACAAAAAGCCATTTATTTAGTTAATTTGATTTACGAATAATTCAACAAAGCTTCCCCTATTTTATTGTAAAACCCAAAATTTTTAAAACCTGCATAATCAAAAGAAACACTTCTAATAGCGTTTCACTTTTTCAACTTCCACAATCGAACACTTTATCCGTCCCAAATCCACTTCAACACACAATTTCAAACATAACACATATTTTCTTGATTACCATTTCAAAACTAAAGAAACACATATATTTTAAATGTCAAAACATCTAATTTTCCTAGTTCTTTGAGATAACATTTAGAAATATAATATAAAACCATATACATTAAAATTTACAAAATTTCGCACTCACATGCATTGAAATATACAAGAAATAAGTTCCTAACACTTTATTTTTATAAACTATGCACATGACAAAGATGTCTACCAAAAAGTTTGAAGATTAGCTGTGACTTGCGGAGTGTACTAGGAACTATCTTCTCAATAGACTCTCTCTCTCAGTCTACTCAGCTCACCTCACTACCTGCGCTTGGAAAATCCAACGTGCTAAGCAAAATAGCTCAGTTGGTATACACATATAATATCAAATCACAAAATTTCACATCACACACATGTAACAAATATCGTTTTACAAAACGTTTAACATTCCACGTAACATATGATTCAAACGACAATTCAAAACTTTATACAATATTTTTCAAACACATATTTTCAAAGTAAATTTGGTAAATACTTAAAAATAAAAAAAATTCAGTAATAGTATTTTAATTATTGCAAGAGCCTTTTGTAAAAGCTATCATGATACCATGAATCAGTAACAGGTTTTACATTTCCCTTCGGCATTGGACACTCAGTGCCTGCCCGTCGGAGCTTAACTTTACATTCGTATCAAATTCTGGACTGGACACTTGGTGCCTCTCAAGGTCCGTTAATCACATCGATATATAAGCGTAATAGTGCAATACGGCTAATAAGTACCTTATTGACATGCCAACTGTCAATCCCTATCTACCAATGTACATATTTACTCGGGCTCTCAATATTTTCAATAATTACAAAAATTGTCATTTTCGATTAAACTTTTTAAAAATTGCTTAACTATCATAGTGGAAAATATGAGCTAAAGAAACTTAGTGAGTGGTTAATAATCGTTTACTAATAAAACTCATTATTTCATACAAACATGTCCTAAAAATATTTAAACATTTGTAAAACTTTACTAAAACTATAAATCCTATGCATTTCATAAGTAACATCATGAAATTGATATTTATGCACAAAAAAAAAAAAAAAAAAAAAACATAAAAGTATCACATGTATGATGTTAAAAGCATAAATAGCATCTCATGCTAAATTTTATCATTAACTTTCAATAATTATAAAAGGATAATATCTTTCTAAATCTTTGCGTCTAGTAATATAATTTTCTTTCTTTAAAATTGCACCAAATGGAAACCCAAGGAAGCTTATATCACATGTCGACTAACCTAGCGTCGTACCATGCGATTTCACGTGTCGACTAGCCTAGCACTATACAACATGACTCTCTAAGACCTCTTACCATCATATAGCTGAATTTTTCATCGCATAAGTGGAGTAAGATACTACCCTATACATATAGAGGGCGACACGACAGACTCGACTCAATCCTCTAGATGTTAGTGACGCCCCATCCTAATACTTGTCATACACGATAGGGTATTATAGCCGGGTCTTTAATCTTTTCTATAATCTTTTCAGTAAAGTTGGGTAACTCAATGGCCTTTGAAAACATTCTTTATTATACTTTAAAAACTAAAACATAAAGCACGTTGCATTTAACAAAAACTAAAAGTATTCTCTTTGCTTGATGCATAAAAATATTCATAAACCAGTATCTTTAACATGCTTTAAAATATGCATAGTGGAAACATGAAAACTTATTGCTTTTACAAGAAATATTAAAAGTATTTTCTTTACTAGATGCTTAAAACATTCATAGCTAATATCTTTAATGAAATCTTAGTATTCTTTTCAAACATGCTTTCACAAGATCTACTTATAATAACTTAATAGGAAAACAATTAAAACTTGATAAAACTTTCAACTCATTCTTAACTTTTCCACCACTTGGATCGATTTCTTAATGCTCCTTCCTTGTTTTCACCTTCCCTATAAGTCATATATCAAAATGGAATCCATCAAAACTCATTCATTTGTAAACCAACACAAATTCACTTAAATTGCATTCAAACTAGTATGTCTTTCATTTTGGTCAATTACAGTACTTACATATGTGCTTTATTGTTTTGATTTCCCATGCATTAATCATCTTAATTTCATCTCAATATCACTCAAATACATCCACAAGACAAAAACATAAATTGCACCATACTTTTCCATGTTTGGCCAAATATGCATAACCATTCCATCCAAACTTTTTCTTTCCATTTCTTTTATCCAAACTTGTTTGAATACATACATATTATCATGAAAATACATCAAAATAAATAAATCACATCTTACACACCCAAATCTTGCCTGGCCGAATTTTACATACCTAGATACTCAACTCATTTCTTTCATTTTCTTAATACAATCTAACTTAGAATCATGCAAAAAGTTTAAACACACACATCAAAACAATAAAATCATCAAATATTCATCAAACCCTAACTTTACCTAAACTAATATCATGGCATCCCATGTCATTCATCCACTTTCATGGCCACCAAACACACTAAAATTACTCAAATATTCATATTATGCTCAATTATCAACTCAATTAAAATTTCTTTGAGAAATTACAAAAACCCTAGAACCTTTATCTTACTTCCCTGCTTGTTTGATGACTTCATTTGGTTTACTTTCACTTCCACACTTGAAAACAAATGGATCTACTTCTAAACATGCTAACAATTTCATAAATCATCAAGTTATAATCCAGCCCAAAGAAAATCATCAACATATCATGAAATCAAGCAACTTACCACTTGAAATCAACTTGTAAGGATGGGTTTCGCTCCTAAGCTTGCAAGCAACTTTATTTGGCTTGAAAATCACTCAAAAACCATTTCAAAAACCCAGGTGCAGCAAGCTGTCTTCTCCTTTTTGCTATGGCAAAACACCCATCGTAGTTTTTTTCTTTTTTGCTGAATGACTTCTCTTGCTTCTTCTTTTTTATTCAACTTTATATAGTCTCCTCTTTCCTTAACTAAAATCCTTTGAACAAACCTCAAAATGACCATCATGTCCCTAGTCACATTTGGAAGCATTTGATTGGTTAGTGGTTCATGAATTATTAAACAATTTAACATTTACTATTCTTTGAATTTGTATGACAACTAATTTATCATTTTTTATACTTTCTATGTGGCCTACTCTCATTGGTCCATTTTGGTTCACATGGATTTTGTTTTCCTAGGTTTCATTCCATATAATACTCATATGGCATCCATGTGTGCTTGAATTTTAAAAATTCTACTTTACTCTGTAATAAATTAACTTTTTATTCATGCCTAAATAAATTATGAAAATATTTCATGGTCACTTGATCAAATTGACCATGTAATACTCTAATTGGATAACTT
Organism: Litchi chinensis; assembly: GCA_019925255.1. Classification (NCBI taxonomy): domain Eukaryota; kingdom Viridiplantae; phylum Streptophyta; class Magnoliopsida; order Sapindales; family Sapindaceae; genus Litchi; species Litchi chinensis. The sequence continues at coordinate 16,673,833 of CM034471.1, forward strand.
GGCTTTTAATTTCATGCTCTAAAAAATTCCAAATGGGTGTAAAACTATCAACACTCATTATTTCCAAAACATGTATTATTGTCCAATAACTTTCGAATTATTAAAAACCTATTCAATTGAGCTTGTTTTCAATCCATTTCAGTTCCTTTTTTCTTTCAAACTTATTTCAAGACTTCTAAATCATGAGGTCCGCTTTCCAAAAATCATTTTTTACGCGGACACCCTTCATCTTAAAATACTATTCATCGAAAAATAAAATAACTAATTTTCATAAAAAGGATAAAAAATTTTGGGTCTTACATATCATCAAACATTTTGATGTTATCATTGTGGGTCATGTTGATTTTCATATTTTACCAGTTGTTTAGGAGAGATTGAATCACCGCTTATACTTACTGCTCATCAATTAAGGCATGACCAACTTATTTCAACTCATATATCATATTTGACATCTCTCTCAAATGTTGCCTTCTGTTATGATCTCGATGCTTCTGATAAGTATGAAACTTGATTGTAAGTTTCCTTAATTTTATGGTTGATGTCCTATCACATTTGTCTTTCAAAGCTAGTCAAATGTCTTATGTCGTCTCAAATTCTTCGTAGCACACATATGGTTACCAACCATGCTAAACAACATCATTATACGAATAATGTTGTACTTCATCGTTTAGGCCCTATAAGCCTCAACATCTTTTTTATGCTTAACAAAAGTGCTATGTACAAGTTCAATCATAGTGTTGGTTAGGATTTTAAGGGCCTTTTGCTCCTCTAGCATATACTGAAACTTACAATACCAAATATGATAGATAACACCATTCGATTTGTCACCCTTATTTAGTTTAGAAACTATGTTTTTGAAGCACATATCATTTCCCTAAATGACATTTATTCTATTTAGAGACTTATATATCTATATCTTTCAATGTCTATATTTGTACATCCACTATCATTTTATTAAAATATTGTAGCAACTGTACACTCATAAGCATGATAAAAGAATCTCTAGACAGGAATCGAAAAAGTAGTTAAGCTACCCATCATCATCCAATTTCTAAATATTCACTAAACCATATATGTAAGTGTTTTGTATAAAACAGTTCTAATATCATTCTCTAAATGATAGGACCCTCGCCCTCCCCCCCTCCCCCCTCCCCGAATTTTCCCTTTCGAAGCTCCCGTGATCTCACCGGGCACCCTATGGAACCCTTCACCAAAAGGATAATGTGGAGCAAGTCCTTAAACTTAAATCATTTCAAAAACATATAAATCATCAATTATAAAATTCCATCATTTAGGATTTCCAAAAATTTTGGCAACACAACAACTGTTTTTCAAGGTTTCCTAAAAGTACAAATCACCTAAAAACAAATCAATAACACTTTGATATTTCAAACAACATTCTCCACTACCATGTAGACCTACGGTCCATCTCAAAACCATCACCTAGCCACAATAAATCTATTTCCACAAAATCATTTCAACTTTGAAAACACAATTTCATGCATAAACATCGAAATCATTTATACTTAGCCCAAACATTTACAGCATATATATACAAAGACATCGATATCATTTCATTTACATAGATACATCTCATTACCACAACCGTGGTAAGATATCATAAAATTCTTTACAATACAAAACTATGTACATAAATCGATTTTCAATGGAAACAAAATATGCAAAATGTGACTTTACAGGATATCCACAGAACATCATCCATGGCCAACCAACCTAATCCGAGGTGAGAGTGTAACACCCTCTAACCGATTCCCATTTGGATGGGAACTTGAGTCAAAGGATACTACTTTAATCGGTTTATTCGTTATTATTTTAAATATATGCACTATAATTTTTTTTTTTCGAAAATCCGGCAGAGTTTCTTTGTTTTTCTAAAAAACCAAAAAATTAAAAAACCTGCAAATTTCAAATTCAACACTTCTAAAATATATCCGTTTTCTTAACTACCCTTTTGAACCCTCCATCCGTCTCAAAATCACTTCATCACATAATTTTTATGAAATCACACATTTATTGAAAATCACAATAATGAAAGTAAACACAAAATAAAAGAAGAGCGATAATTCTCTCACAAACCGTTTTACAATACTAAAAACTTTTCTCCATTTTATATATCTTATCATTTACAAAATTTCATGTATACCAATACGTGTAAATATATACATATGTTCGTTTTAATGCACTTTAACACAAATATATATATATTCCAAGAATAACTACCCAAAATGTGAATGAATGTGACTTGTTGGAAGTGTTGCCTATGTCTCCTCAATCTTTATCTACAATGCCCAGATCAACAACTTGCACATTGTAGATCCAACACGCTTACATAGATTTTAAATTCACCATTTCCTACAAATACAAGATTGTAAGGAAAGATTCCACAGTTCTCAGATTTTTATTATAAATCATAAAGAGGTCAAGTTACTAGTCAATGCACACATAATTTGCATGAACATCACTTTTCAAATATAACATTACTAAACCAAATTTCACCATTTCATCAAAAATACCATTTTATATTACAAGATTCCATAATTTTAAAGCTTTTATCAAATATTCACCAAGTAATCCGTTTACTAATAAATACATAAAAAAATATACGTAGAAATCATTTTTTTTTTTAAACATAACAACACGATTTCATTTAATATTTTTCAACACCCTTTGTAAACACTGACACGATACCATGGACTGAAAAACGGGTTTCTCCGGCATCGCACACTCGGTGACAACTCGTCAGATCTCATTTCACATATCACGAAATTTCTAGGATTGGACACTCGGTGTCTCTCAAGGTCTATGAATCAAGTATCAATATGTATAGGCAAATCGGTGCAGTACTACTATAATCACCCTATTGGTATGTCAAGTTCTTCGGTATCGGACACTCGGTGATTACCCGCCAAATCATATTTTACATAACATATGAATTCTGGGACCGGACACTCGATGTCTCTCAAGGTCCAAAATTCACAATCTTTATATTAACACTACGATGCAGTACTGCTAATATTTCCTTATTGGTGTACCAATTTCCAATTCACCATTTCCCATAAATACAAGATTGTAAGGAAAGATTCCACAGTTCTCATATTTTTATAATAAATTATAAAAGGTCGAGTTACTAGTAAACACACACATAATTTGTATAAACATAACTTTTCAAATATAACATTACTAAACCAAATTTCACCATTTCATCAAAGTTACAATTTTATATAACAAGATTCCACAATTTTTAAGCTTTTATCAAATATTCACTAAATAATCTGTTTACTAATAAATACATAAAAAAATATACATAAAAATCATTTTTTTTTAAACATAACAACACAATTTCATTTAAAATTTTTCAACGCCCTTTGTAAACACTGACACGATACCATAGATTGGAAAACGGGTTTTTTCGGCATCGGACACTTGGTGACTATCCGCCGAATCTCATTTCACATATCACGAAATTTCTGGGACCGGACACTTGGTACCTCTCAAGGTCTATGAATCAAGTATCAATATGTATAGGTAAATCGGTGCAATACTGCTATAATCACCCTATTGGTATGCCAAGTTTTTCGGTATCAGTTACTTGGTGACTACCTGCCGGATTATATTTCACATAACACATGAATTTTGGTACCGGATATTTGATGTCTCTCAAGGTCCAAAATTCACAATCTTTATGTTAATACTATGGTGTAGTACTGCTAATATTTCCTTATTGGCATACCAATTTTCAATCCCCACCTAACAATGTTCAAATTTATTCGGGCCCTTAATATTTTTCAATAATTACAAAATTATCAATTCAAATATAATTTTTATTCGCGTATATATTTTATCACATTTTTTTATATCTATTTTTCAAAACCTTTCAAAGCATCACTCTTGACCTTTTCAAATAACCATTTTACCCTTAGTTTTAGCATCAAAATTTAACAAAACAAACTCTTTTCTTTTCTTGCACAAATTCGGTCAAGGGGTGAAATTTGTAAACTTTTTCTTTCAAATTACTAATGCAATGCATAATTCATAATTCATTCAAACTCCATGTAATCAACACATAACTTAGTATGAAATGACCAAACTACCCTTGTATACAAAGCTAGCATACATTTGGTCAATGAAGGGGATTTTGAAAATTTTCCTCTTTCATGCACCAATTCATCACATAAACCATTCAAATGTCATTCGATTAATACACAAATAAACATGAAATTACCAAAATACCCCTAGATTTCTCTCTAGGGTGCATTCGATCTAGGTGTCCAACCTTTGAGAATTTTTGTTCCAATTTTTTTTTCATTCCAAAATTCATTCCAACAACACTCAAATGATACATAAATATCATTTATACTAAATCACCACATCAAGAGAATAAAATCATTAAATTTTAAAAGAAATTTTCATTGTAATGCTTACTAATAAAATCAAATTCTTAAAATATGTGTACACGAACAACATCACAACCACATTTCAACTTAAATTCATTCCAAAAGCTCATATAACCCATTCAAACATTAAAAAATATATATATTAATACCAACACATGGGTAACATAATTGGTCCATATACTAGTATAATTACTCATTAGTTCATTCACTTGCATCTTTTTTCCAACAATCATCTCAAATTAATACAACACCACATATAAACTCATCAAAACATTAAAATCCATCAAATTACATAAATTTTTCCAAGTTAGGCACATACTAATATATAACACAACTAAACTATTCACTTCATTCCAAACTCAAAAATCATGCTCAAATGCATCAATTACATCCCAAAACATCCAATAACTCATTCAAACATTTAAAATCACTTCAACACATGCAAAAACACAAAGTGTCCATATACTAGCATAAGTATACATCACTTCATTTCTTTTTCTTTTCCCACCAAAAATCATCTCAAATCAACATAATACCTCATATAATCATCATCCAAATACTAACATTTATTCAATCACCTAGATTTTCCAAAGTGACCACTTACTAATATTGGTCACAACTAAGATAACATTTTCATTTCAAAATCAAAATCACATCCAAACACAATTAAATAATCATCCAAAGCTCAAATAAAACCTTAAACTCAAATCAATGAAATTTCCATTAATATCATTTCAAAACCCTAACCTTGACATAAACTAATATCATGACATTCTATATGATTCCTCCATTTCCATGGCCACTTATCACACTAAAATCACTCAATCATTCATCATGCACTCAAAATCAACTTAATTAAAATTTTTTTATGAAAAACCATAAAACCCTAGACATTTATCTTACTAGTAAGCTTGATTCACCACTTCCTTTGTGTTTTCTTTCACTTTCTCACTTGAAAACAAGTTGATCTATCTCTAAACATGTCAAACATTTCACAAATCCATTAATTATCTTCCAAACTCATAACTCATTAAAACCCATGAAAAACAAATGAACTTACCACTTGAAATTGACTTCTAATGGTTGGATTTTTCTCCTAAGCTTGTGTACACCCTTAAGGGACTTGAAAATCACTCAAAAATCATCTCAAAATCTTCAAAATAAGTTGTTGTCCTCTGGATCTCTCTGCTGCCCAAGTTCCCCTGCAGTCTCTCCTCTTTGTCGTCCCTTTTCTCCCCCCAATTCTCATCACAAATCAACCTTATATATCCCTCAATTTTCTTGACAAAAATGCCCCTCATCTATTGTCCAAATGGCCATCAACTCCCTTGATTAACTTTACTAAAATGCCCTTAATTAACTCTCATAACAACTTATCTAATTCATGGCAATTTAGTCATTAACTCATTAAAGTATTAAATTCCATTAGTGTTTGCCAACAAATATCAATTTATTTATTTTAATTCTGTCACTCTACCATTGGCTAATCTTGCATTACATGGATTGTGCTTCTTAATCAATTTATTTCCATGTAATACTCACAATAAATCCATAGATATTTGAAGTGGAATTTACCAATTGCCCTTTAATGCATTTAATTGTCATTCACACCTACAAATTCTAAAAATATTCCATGACCATCCAATCATCAAATTGAACTTATACTCTAATTGGTGTCTTAACCTTTAATTCTATGCTTCGAAAAAAAATTCAGTTGGTTTTGAACTCACTAAAATTTGCAACGTTTCCAACGAAGGTATTTTTATTGATTTTTCTTTGGAACCCTTAAAATCCACTTAAACGGACTCATTTTCGCTCTGTTTTAGTTTCATGAGGCTCTATTACTCATTCTAAATATTTTTTTTTTTTTAGGATCGAACTCGAAAAGTCACTATCCACGAATCACTATTTACTCGAAAATAACTATTTATCCGGAAAACATTATTTCTCTTAGGAAAAACTGAAATTTCTGGGTTTTACATGTCAAACATCTAATTATTCTTCCTTTCTTATTCCTTTTTATTTAACTTCTCCGAAACTCTCGAATTTGGCTTTTCCGGAACCTTTTCGAAATCCTTTCGAAATTTACCGGGGTCTATATTCTAACTTCCTACATACTCCTAATAACATTGGTGACTCTTAAAGTTATTCCATGCCTCTTTTGGCTCTCTGTAAATTCACTAAATCCCTTCCAGTGATTTTTAGATTGATTCCATTTCCATCCGAATCTCCTTCGGAAGTATCGTTTGAGTTTCTAAAATACTTCTTGAGTGTTTTAATACTCATTTTGATACTTTTATAAATTTTTAAATTTTTTCGAAAATCCTTCCGAATTTCAGATCGACGTTGGAAACTGCTCAATTTTTTCCTCAAACTGACTCATTTTTAATCTGTTTCAGTTTTCGTTAATTCTAATATAATTTGTAAAACTTTTAATATATGAGATCCATTTTTCGAAAGTTACTATTTACAGGAATCTTTTCTGTCCGAAAATACTATTTATTCCGAAGATACTATTCTTCCGGATGTATTTTTCTTTCTCTTAAATAGAAAAAATTCGAGGTGTTATAGAGAGAGCGAGCACCCTGATTGTTGGTTCTCACAACTGGGGAGGTTTTTATAAGATATAAAATAAAGAATAATGAGCTAAAAGGGCTTAGCGAGTGTTAAGATTTTTCTATTAAAATCGTTTATTTTAAAATTCCTTCCAAAAACATTTTTAGAAGCGTTTATGCTGTTTCATAACATTTTCATGATTAAAATCATAAACTTAAATAAATTTATGGGAAATCTTTAAAACTTGTTTTCATGCATAAAAACATAATGATAATTTAATTATTGCATAAGGTTTTTACCTTTCCTTTCCTTGTTGAAACCATACTAATGGAATCTAGGGAAGCTATCATAACATGGCCACATAGCGATTCCATTAATGCTACTCATCGTGACAACATACATGAGATATCTCACAAACACGTAGTAGAATTTTCTACATTGCACACGTGAGTGAGATAATACCCTACACGTGTAAAGGGCGACACGACTCAATCAACTGACTCAATCCCCTCAATGTTAGTGACACACCCTCCCAACAATTGTCATACACATATAGGATATACCGCTTGGGTTTAAATCATCATCCATAAGTTCATAACATGTAACATGGGGTAGGCCATTAGCGTTTGAAAACATTTTCTTTTCCATATACTCAAAATTGAATACCTTCATTCAATAAACTTGATATCATGAAATATATTGCATAAACTCATTAAAACATAAGCATCATCATCCATAAGTTCATAACATGTAACATGGGGTAGGCCATTGGCGTTTGAAAACATTTTCTTTTCCATATACTCAAAATTGAATACATTCATTCAATAAACTTGATATCATGAAATATATTGCATAAACTCATTGAAACATGAGCATCATCATTTCAAACCTTTCATGCATAAAACATATTTCTTTCAAGCAAATTCATGAAATGTTGGTAAACTAATATTTTCAAAGGAAATCATTTTCATCTCAAAATGCATTATCAACATCATAAATGCTATAAAATGGTAGAACATGCACTTAACAATTCATAAAACAAAATTTTCACTCACTTGGCTCACAAGCTAATAGTTTCCCTTCAATTAACCTCCCTTAACTCTTTAGCTTGCTTTCCACCTACAATACACATCCTAGGTTAGAATTCACCACTTACTCAAAACTAGCATTTATTCATCCATTTCTCACTTAAAACATCATATCCACACTAAACCATAAAGTTGACATAAACTAATGCATTCATCATCTCATTCATTTCATTCCATTTTCTTGATTCAAGTACACTTAATCACATACATAAATTCATAAAAACACATCAAAATAATTAAAAGATCATGAACACCAACATGCCCTTCTTAGTTGAATTTACACATTCACCATACACAAGCTTTTTCTTTTCATTCTATTGATACATATCAACCTAAAATCATGCCAAACATCATTTAATTTCATCAAACCACCAAAATCAACTCAAACACACATACACCTTAGTTTGGTTGAACACACCACAAGGCCATTCAACTTTGTTTTTCCATTTTCATGCTAATCAACCACATCAAAACCATTCCAAGATCAATCTAATGCCCTAAAATCCATTTAATTCAAGTTTACTAAAAAAAATTGCATAAAACCCTAACTCACCTCATTAGTTTGCTTGTCACCACTTCTTTTGTGTCTTCTTTCAAATCCAAACTCAAATATAAGGCAGTCAACCTCTATCACATCAAAAATTCCATAAATACATCACTTTATCATTCAACCATAAAAACCAATCAAAAATTCCATAAAAACTCAAATTATCTAACTTTTTCTCTTCCTTTTCTTGCTCAACCTTTGCCCTAGCATCTTATTTGTTGAGATTTGATGAGTTTTGGTGTGAAAACTTGAATAAATTCTCTTATTTCTTCTTCTCCTTACTGGCCAGGCCAAACTGTTCTGCACTTCTCCTCTCTATTTTTCTTCTTTTTCCATCAATTTTCTCTCTTGAATTCTCATCACAATCAACTTTATATAGTGCTCATTTTTCTTGACCAAGATGCCCCTCATCTAACCTACAAATAACCACCAAATCCTTTAATTATCTTTTAATAAAATACCATTAATTAAAATTGACTTCAATTTATCTAACCAAGAGCAATTTAGTCACTTGGTCTTTAAAACATTTATGACATTTTAGTGCATGCCAACTATCATCCACTAATTTAATTGATATGTCATTCTCTCATTGGCTAATTTTGCATGACACGGATTGTGCTTCTTATTCAATTTCTTTCCATATGATGCTCACACCAATTCCATATATATTTGAAGTTGAATTGGCCATTTTGCCCTTAATGCATTTAACTATCAATCTTACTTAAATAAATTCAAAAATATTCCATAGTCATTCAATTATCAAATTGACCATATAATACTCTAATTGAGTATCCTATCTCTCAAGCTCATGCTTTTAAAAAAAATTTAATGGGCATAAAATCGTCGTTACCTATTATTCTCCAAAAAGGGCATTTTCATTCATTAAATTTTGGACTGTTTAAAACCTATCAGAATGAACTTATTTTCGACTAGTTCCATTTTCTAATAAATTTAATACCTATTTCAGGACTTCTGATGCCCAGGGTCCATTTCCTGAAAGTCGCTATTTATCAAAAAAATTTAGTTATCAAAAAATGCAACTATGGGGTTTACACTAAAAGATTTTAGACACCTATAGCTTTCAGTAGCATAATTTGAGATCTTCATAACCTCGGACAACTCATCATCAATGATCTCAATGACCTCTGGAACTTTATCATTCGAGATATATATATTTTTATGACTACAAGATCCTACTAGTTATCTGAAATTTCTATAATCTTCAAGTCTTGGTCGACATTTAGATCTCAATAATCTCTTCATCATCTGATAAGATCATAATTTTAATCACGTCATCAAATAGTCTATTGTCATAATGAGTTGACCTAGTCTCATAGAAATGCATCGCATAACCTAAAATATAAATATATGCATGCATGATATATTTTAGGTCAAATAGATTTTAATATAAAAAGCTAAAACATTTTTAATTCAGCTCCCTATAGAGCGAAATAAATAAGATAGTGTAATTTAGCTTACAATTAGAGTGAATTCATAATTGGGATGAAAAGAGAAAAAATTAAAACAAAAAAATTTTTCACTAAAAAACTCATCGGAATAATCATCAGCAGTAGCGTGTGGCAGTCATGAGCTGGATGAGCCCGATCACTCGTTGGCACCCCCGTTCATGTGTTGTTACGTGGCAAGACACACCTTCAAAATTGCTGATGTCAATGCCATGTGTCCAGCTCTACGTGGGACATACGTTTCGATCACAACAATAGCTGTCCACACGTCACACATGCATCCATCCACGTTTCGCCATGTGGTGGTTGCCCGTCTCCCAAGTGGCACCTACATTTCACCCATGTGTCTCTACATGGCGATTCCATGGTGCTTGCATAGGCAGGGCTGATCAACCATGTGCTTTACCCGTCAGTTTGGAGCATGTGATGCACATGCCAAATTACCGATGTCTTTTGAGGATGGGACAACCTCTAGATTCCTCAGATTTTCATCCTAAGGCTATTTATGCCTTTAGTTTTCTATTTGCTATTAGGGTGAATTACAATTGCCTAATATGAGATTGAAATTCACGATTAAGCCAAAAAATATGAATAGCATAGCAATAGTGGAGATAGATCTTGACCAAAACTTCTTTTGATCCGTTCTCACTTATTTTACCACCAAATTTTGTGATTTAAAGTGTTATAGACTTGTCTTGAAGTCTAGTTTCATATAAAACTTGAATCTCACAAAATAATGGTCAAAAGAATGAGATATCATTCATATGATTTACAGGTATCATATGTCTATTTCTTAGTTTTTCTACCAAAAAATGTAAGTTTCATGGCTTATTTGATCATATAAAGATGATTGTAAACTAGCAAACAATCCAATTGGGCTTTGATACTAATGAAAATATTCATGGCACAATATGAAAAATCATTAAATTTTCTAAAATAGAACTTGAAAGCATACCCATTTTGCGTAACAGAAATTGCCTTGGATCTTAGATTGTTCAACTTATTAGAATTTGACCACCAATTACGGGGCCAAACCCTCAAATCACAGTGTAAAATATCATGCCTAATTTTCTCTCTGATTTTGCTCTTTTTTCTGTGTTTACATGTATGTTGTGAAAACAATTTCTCATCATTAAAACCAAAAGGACCATTGTGCTTTATAAAGGCAACCAAAATCGTAGTTATCATTGGATAACTCCTAGTAATTGTCAAGTGGTTATTCAATCCAATCTAAAATGGATTTGGAACAAGTCATGACTTTGGGTTATCTTAGATGAACCCAACCCAAAACCCAATAAGAGAGATTTGCTGAATCGCTTTTTTAAGGCCAATATCATCTCAAAGTTTGATATGAAGAGTAGATTCTAGCAAACCAAATTGATGAAAAAGATCAATATAAAATGGCCTTTACAGTTCTATTTGGATAATATGAATGGAATGTAATGTCTTTCAATATAAAAAATGCTCCTACAAAATTCCAACAGAATATGAACAAAATATTTAATAATTACACTCAATCATAATCGTCTATATAGATGATGTACTAGTCTATTTTGAATCAATCGAACAACATTAGAAACATCTATCAATCTTTTTTAAAACAATAATGAAAGAAGGTTTACTAGTGTTAGCTAGAAAAATGAAGTTCAAAACATAAACAAGATTCTTGGGGCACAATATTAGTTAAGGATCTTTTATTCTCATAGATAAGGCAATATTCTTTGCAGAAAAGTTCCCTGACAAAATAAAAGATAAAATTCAACTATAAAGATTTCTAGGAAGTCTAAATTATTTGACAGACTTCTATAAAGACTTGACCAAGGATGCAAAGCCTCTATATGTAAGGCTTAAAAAGAATCCTACACCTTGGAACCCAGACTACACCAATACAATCAAGAAAATCAAACTGAGAGCTAAAGAGCTTCCATGTCTTTTTATTCCCCATCTAGAATCTTTAAAAATAATAGAAACAAATGCCCCAGAGATCGAATATAGAGCCATCCTAAAACAAAAGCTCAACAATAAAGTCTCTCTTGTTCGTTTTGTTTCTGGAACTTGGAAACTAGCTCAACAAAATTATCCTAGACTAAAAAAGAAAATTTTGACCATAGTTCTTTGTGTTTTAAAATTTCAAGAAGATTTACTAAACAAAAATTTTTTATTAAAAATATATTGTAAAGCCACCAAAGAAGTTTTAGAAAAAATGTAAAAAATCTAGTGTTTAAACAAATATTTGCTAGATGGTAGACTATTCTTTTTATCTTTGATTTTGATATCAAATTTGTAAAGGGAGAAACAGATTCACTCCTTGATTTCCTAACTTGTGAATATGTGTAGGGCACCTAAAAGGATAGCTATAGGAGCATTCGCTTCTCAAATCCTAAGAAGCATAAAGAAAAGGAAGGCTATTTAAGTCTAACAAAATTGAATCCTAATGAAGGCTTCCTTGAAACCACATTGCTAGCTCAAACAATAATAAAGATCAACGAAGTGGATCTAAAACCCTCTAATGTGGCACTCAGATACATGTTGATCCATCTTCCCTCAATTCAATATCCAATAACTAGAGAATTCTACGAAGCCATCCTCATAGAAGGCATTAGTGTGCATATTCACCACCATGATTTCAGAGATGAATATGCATACAAAAAAATGTCAATAAATCATGCTATGCCTTTGAAAAGTTGAGGATCTGACTTGTACAAAAGAAAGGGCTTCTTCAACACCAAAACATCTAATGATTTTCCTAAGGGGTGCAATTATTTTGATTACATCCAACTCTGGACCTCTGTGTTGAATTATTAAAATTCAAGCAAATCACTTAGTTGGTTCATTCAATGAAGAATGTCCACATCTCTGACCCAATCTCTCAGCTTGGTTCTTAAAATGATTCTTAAATTTCAGTCCCTTAGAAGATATGTTACCTGAAAAGGTCAAGCATGCTAGCAGAAGCTTTCAAGCCATCAATTTGGAGTACCTCCATCAAGTAGATCATTGCTTGATATATTTCATGGGAAAATACAAAATTTCATGGATACTTAAATAGGACTACACCATTGTGCACTTTACGAGCGACCTACCAAGACTCACTAGACGAATCTTCACAAAATGGTGGAAAAAATATATAGTTCTAGATGGCCTTCACCTAAATAAGTTCAAACCCTTTGACCTTGGCAAATCCTATTCCCCTTTGCCACCTATACAGTTCCCTATCAAAAGTATGGAAGATATTAAATTGTCTAATCTTATCTCCTCTATGAAAACAAAGGGGAAAAGTATAGATGAGATCAAACAAAAACTTTCTTAATTATCAGAAGAAGAAAATCAAGATAAAGCTGAAGATTCCATGTCCAGCTTAGATGACCCCTTTCTTGTCCACTTAGGCAGTGAGAGCTAGGACTTATACGACTTTTAGACCAGTCAAAAAGTTAGACTCCAATTGTCGTCTTTTGTTGATGCCTCCCTTATCATTACTTATTAATGTAATGGAACACATCTCATGACTAACATGACAAGCCCCTCTTCTTACTGGGCCTATCTACTGTCTCATGATAGCCCTCCAGTGGATATCTGATCTAACTGGAAAGTTTCTGTGAAACTACGTTATTTACTTTTAAAACTTTACTAAATTTTCTTTTGAAATGCAGAAATGCGAGGAAATCTTTTTCATTTTATCTTTTGTTTTATTTCAAACATTTATAAAGCAAATTTATAAAAATTCAGGCAACATAACGGCTGTTTTCCGAACATGTCACCCTGTAAATTTTAAAATTTACACTACTATGTCATTCCATCTCCACTACTGGGCCTCAAGCCCTCAAATCCTTAACACAAACAAATTTCTCCAGTTAAAATCAATAAATTACAATTCATTTTCATTAAACACAAAAGTATAATTTTGATTCACCCAAAAATTTAATTTTATTAACACAAAATACTATATACAATCCAAAAATATTATTTACAATATGTTCAGCAAAATATGCTTGTGATGCAAGACATGCACTTTGTGATGTCCCTCTTCCGAATTCTGTACTGTAGAGGAAATTTTGTATGTATATGTACAATATTGCCCTCGATTGAAAATTAATAAAGTTATTAAGTGTTTTTCTTTTTTCAATCGCGTAATCGAATTTTAGTAGAATTTTCGATCCAATTGGAAATAGATTCGAGTCCGATCAGTGATATAATGATTTATCAATGATATGGGATGAAATTAGTATTCAAGACACCCAAGGAAAGGCATGGATTGAATGGATAAAATTTAATAACATTGTATGTAAAAATTGTGAAAAACTAGTGTGATTACATGGAAATTTGAGGGCTATTTTGATAAAATAAAAGAGTGGCATGCAAGGTAAATATGTAACAAAGATTAAGGGTAATTATACAAGTGCAAGAAGTTCCTATATATATGAGAGCTATCATGAAAAAAAATATGGAGCATAAACAGGGATGAAGTTAGCAATACAGGGGGGAGAAGCAGAACCAGAACAGAACCAGTCCAACAGCCATTTTTCCATCATTTTTGAAGCTTGATCAAGCTATTAAAAGGTCAAGAACAAGTTTAAAAAGGTTTCCAAGCAAGATCCCTCCCAAAGAATAGGTAAGATTGAGTTTTGATTGAGGAAATTGGATGAAAATTCTATTATAGTGTTGTCACGACCAGTTCTGGTATTGATGAGATTTTGATGGTTTAATTCAAGGTTTTGAGCCACAAAACAAGTGAAGAAGCAAGCCAAGACATCAAGGAATAATTGGTAAGTGGTTTGGTTGAAAAATATTGTGATTTGAATGAGTTTGACGGTGTTTAATGATGTGCAATTTCTGTTGGATGGAATTGAGGTTGTGGATTGATTTGTGTAAAAATAATTGATGCGATGTTGATGTACATTATGAAATGCAATTTGGCTATGTTGAGGTGAAATGATGTAAAAGAAATATGAGTGAATGGGTTTGAATATAGACTGGTTTGGATGTGTAAATTGAGTGTAGATAAGATGTTTGATGAAATGTCTAAGAGAAATAAAATTTAAAAATCTTGAAAAATGAAAGAAAGCATGTGGTGTGCGTGGGGTCAGAGCCAAGTGGGATTGTGTATGACTTCCTTGAGTTGTGATCAAATTGAACTTGATATTCATGATTAATTGAGGCTAGACAATCATATGGAAGTGATAGGATTTCAAGATGATAAGAGATAGTCATAAAACTATAGTAGATAGCATTGTTTGTGCATTTCGAATTGATGAAGAGCAGTAGCTTATGCATGTGTTTTGTTGATGTTTATGATGTATTTTGAGTCTTAAAAACATGCATGAGTGAATAGGAATGAAGATAATTAAAAGGGATGTACATAGGTGCATGAATAGCATGCACACTGGTAAACATGAAAATAGTAGTAGGATGAGAAAATAAGTACTTGAGAGGGATATAGAGACCTGCATGAAATGGACTTAATTGGGGTTGTTTTAGACTTCAAAACATGTATAAATGTCATAGCAAACCATAGAAATTTGAAGGAAAAAGTTTGGATAAAAATTGAGGAAGCTATGGCTTAAATAATGCACCTATATAGTCGTAAAGTGAGTTAAGAATGTAAATGCATTATTTGATGCATGAAATGAATGTATTCAGTCATAATTGAGTAAAAGAAACTTAGATACGAAAGAAATGACATCGTCTCTTGTTCGATGTAAAAATGTGCATAAAAAAGTATCAAAAAATAGGCGTTTTTCATAGGTTTCACCCCTTGATACTTAGAATTTTTCGAAACCGTTTTACGGGGGATCTAAGTGAGAGATAAGAAGATGATCCAAACAAAAACGGAAGTGAAACAACCCGTAGAATAAGCTATGCTCAGCGTTCTGTTTTAGGGGGTCTAAAAATTTGACTTTTCGTTCCGGTCCTCTGAAAATTATACGGATTGGGTAAGGATGTTCCTAGGGGTGTGTAAGTTAAACTTTTGCAAAGAAATTGTAATTAGAAAGCCTCGGTCAAGTTAGAACCTAATAGAGAAAGTTGTAGTCAAAAGTGCATTGTAAAGAGTTTTTAAGGTTGAAAGCAATGTGTATAGTTTTGTGTAACACAATTGTAGTGTATTTTAAATAAGAATGTGTTGTGCAGGTGATGAGCAGGTCAGTGGAGCTCAGGAGGCTCATTGACGAGTATAGCTTGTTTGGTGAGATAAGTGTTTTGTCACTAGCATCTATATCAAAATTCTAATTTAAATTCTGAATTATGTACTCAAAACAAATTCAAAAACAATTCTCAAATCCTAAATCTAAGTTTTGAGTATATGATCTCTTTATGAGATTCAATAAGGGAAGGAATCGGAAACTAAGTTGATTTCAAAATATTTGAATCGAGAAAACTTTTAAGAGTTTGAAAAGTTAAAGCCTTTGTGTTTTTGCGCTTAGTGAAATCATTTCAAAGCTCATGTATATACCCTCGGTTTAACTAAGATATAGCGCTATGCGACGATATAGAAAATTTCATCTGTAGTTGCTTAGTTTTCAGAATATCTAGCGCTATATGTCCGATGCAGAAAATTTCGTACGTAGACGCTAAGATATAGAGAGATTCTAGCGCTGCGTTGCGAAGCAGAAAATTCTGTACGTAGTCATTTAGATCTACAGTTTTGGCACTACGCTGCGATGCAATAAATTTCGCTCCTAGTCGCCTAGAGTTATAACACTACAATTGCAATGCAGAAAACTCCGCATTGTAGATGTTCAGACAGGAGATCGTTTCACACTACGTTTGCGATGCAGTGAATTCCACTTCGTAATGGTTCAGATATCTCAATAACTTCACGTTAGGTGTCAGTTGAAAACCGCCACGTGATGGTTGAGTATGTTAGGGGTATACATGGAGTTTTCAGAAAAGAAACGTTGAAAAAGAATTTGATTCCGAACGAAGTCATGAATTTTGATATAATTATATCTTGATGCTATTATCATTGGTTGAACTAAACCTGTTTACTTTTGTGCAGCTCATATATTGTATTAGGTGCTTGAACAGGTGATTTTGTGTTCAGAAAACCTCGTCGGATATTTTAGGTAGGCATTGCGTGGATGTATTGATTAAACGCCAAATGTATTGTGTTGTTGTAATTTGACATGACTAAATGATTGCTTATTTGATTCATGGGCATTCAAGAATCTGTAAAATTATATTTTGCTATGTGCATATAGTTGAAACAATTGCATATGATATATATGTATTATTTGATATATCTATGTACATATAATGTATGTTGTTGCATATGTGTAGTATTCAAAGTGGTTATGAAATTTGTGTTATGAAAAAGTATGAAGAAAATGCATGTCTGTGGGCAAAAGAAGTTGGGTGGTGATTGAAATAGTATGAAATATGTTTATTTTACAGGAAAATTTTGGGATTATTAAAAATACAGTTGTTATGCTGTCAAATTTTTTAAAATTTATTTTAAATTGAAATCGAAAAATTTACACCAACCTAACTATTTTCAATGAAAACGAGTTTTTCATTTAAGTTTTAAAGAAAGTAAACGGGCAAAAGTAAAGGGTTCACTCTACGGATCTCTTTTATCCGATAAGTCGAGTTAAAAGAAGTCCGTTGGAGTGCCCAGCGAGACCCTCCAGATAAGAGATGAGAGAGAGTCTGGTTTGGGTCCTGTCAAGTTGGTATCAAAGCCCGATTTGCAAAGTTTTGAGATAAAATTTAGAAAGTATTTGAAAGCTAATTATGCATGAGTTATACATAAGTTATGCATGGGAATTGCATAAGTTATAAAGCTTAAAGTTGAGCATTGCATGAGTTTCAGAGTTATTTCATGCATTGTTAATGTTTTAACTTTGATATCTTATGGTTTTCATGTCTATTTAGTATAAAAATTTAAATATGCAACGGCGTGGTCGTCCCCGAACTAAGAGGGCAGCTGTAGAGGCATCCACACCAAAGGGAGAGTATGTTGACGAGTCTGTCAATGTGCTGGCCAATTCCTCACACCTAGAGCCATTAGAGCCATCCAGATTAGAGCCTACTCGAGGACCTACTCCAAGACATATGGAGCAGATGTCATAGATGCTAGCAATGGCGCTTCAGTAGCCGCGGGAGACAGGTGTATCTATTGAGCGCGTCCGTAATTTAGGCGCCAAGTCATATGATGGGACAGGTGACCCCGAGCGCGCCTTATCCTGGTTGGAGACCAATAAAGAGATATATAGGGTCATGGGGTGCAGCGAGGATCAAATGGTGACATTTTTTGCTTTTCTCCTAAAAGACCAAGCCAAAGATTGGTGGAAGGCCCACTAAAGAGCACATCTAGCGGGGGTGTCATTGGCGAATTTCAAGAAAGAATTCATTGACAAGTTTTTGCCCAAAAGTTACAAAGATGTGAAGATAAAGGAGTTCTTCCATTTAGAGCTAGAGAGCTCTACGGTGACAGAGTGTGAGAGGAGGTTCTCCGAGATCGTCCGCCTAATCCCTTACATTTCAAAAAATGAAGAGCAGAAGATCAACAGCTTCATAGCTGGATTACACTCGAGGATTAGGGCATACATGACATCAGCAGTGCACACTTAGTATTGATAGTTAGTGGAGGCCGTTACTAGGGTTGAGCGAAGTGTGGAAACCACCCCTCAGGTAAAGGAATTCAAGCAGAAGCGTAGCTGGATAGGTAGCTAGCAGAGGGGACCCAGTAATGTGACCAAGAGTAATCTGAAGCCCGCATGGTCTGACAGTCGGCAACCGAGTCAGAGACCCCAGACTAGCCAAAGTTCAATCCAGTCCTCAGAAGGCTTTAGAAACCGACAGAGTTGGAAAAGTCGACCCGTGTGCAGTAGATGTGGTCGATCACACCCTGACGAGTGCTTGCCGGGCAGGACCAAATGTTTCAGGTGTGGCCAGGAGGGTCACTTCATGAGAGACTGTCCTAGTGTGGTTGCATCGAGCCCAATAGAGGCAAAATCCGCAACGCAGGGACATACCAGCGGGGGTAGTGGACCAGAAAGGGGAGGCCCCTAAACCAGAGCAGTTACAGCCCCGGAGTCAGCTACAGGTGGACCCAATAGAAGGGTACCACCCCGAGCACCGCTTGGTAGACCTCGTAGCCAGGCAACCAGAGTATATACCGTGACACAGCAGTAGGCTGATGCCGCTCCCGATGTGGTTATAGGTATTCTTACCTTATTTGATTCTGATGCACATGTACTGGTGGACCTAGGAGCCACCTATTCCTTTGTCTCTAGGGATTTTATTGATAAAGTCAAGGTAGAGTTGAGACCGATTGAGTGTAGTATGGTGGTATCATTTCCCACACGGGATTCGCTTATTGTAGATAGAGCCTATATGGGAAGAAAAGTGAGTATAGCGGGTCATGAGTTCGAGGCTAATTTGATGGTGCTCGATATACATGACTTTGACGTTATATTAGGCATGAACTGGTTGTCGAAACATTGCACAACAGTAGATTGCTACAAATAAGAAGTCAAGTTCAGTAAACTTGGGGAACCAGATATGGTTTTCTGTGGTGTAAGGAAGCTACTCTCCGTAAGTTTGATAAGTACAATAAAAGCTAGCAAAATGCTTAGGAAGGCCTATCAGGGGTACCAAGTGTATGCAGTAAAGCTGGTAGTAATGAGTTACAGCTAACAGAGGTTCCTATTGTTAAGGAGTTCCCAGATGTCTTCCCAGATGACCTACCCGGATTGCCATCAGACAGAGAAATTGAGTTCGAAATTAGCCTAGCTCCTAGTACTGAGCCTATCTCGATAGAGCCATATCGGATGGCATTTGCAGAGTTAAAAAAATTAAAGGTCCAAGTGGAAGAATTATTGAGTAAGGGATTCGTGAAGACAAGCACATCACCATGGAGAGCTTCAGTGCTATTTATAAAAAAGAAAGATGGGAGCCTTCGATTGTGTATCGATTACAAGTAGCTTAACAGGGTTACTATTAGGAATCAATACCCGTTACCACGGATAGACGATATGTTTGATCAGTTCTAAAGAGCCAAGGTATTCTCGAAGATTGCTACTCTTTTAACCAGATTGACAAGAAAAGAATGGAAGTTTGTCTGGTTAGATGCGTGCCAAAATAGTTTTGATGAGTTAAAGAGAAGATTAACTTTGGCACCAGTGCTTACTTTGCCATCAGGGAGCGTTGGGTTTACAGTGTATGGTGATGCTTCCAACAGGGCTTGGGTTGTGTATTGATGCAACACGACCGAGTGATAGTATACACTTCGAGACAACTGAAAAAGCATGAAGTTAATTATCCAACACATGACTTAGAGTTAGCTGCAGTAGTGTTTGCTTTACGGATATGGAGGCACTACTTATATGGAGTACCCTGTAGGATCTTCACCGATCATAAGAGCTTGTAATATCTACTTTCACAGAAAGAGCTTAACATAAGGCAAAAAAGATGGATTGAACTCATTAAAGATTACGACTGCACCATCAAGTACCATCCAGGCAAAGCTAATATAGTAGCAGACGCATTGAGCAGAAAGCCTACTAGTTCTCTAACCCAGCTAAGAGCAGAGTACCTACCCATGTTAGTAGAGTTAAGATCGATGGGGGTCAGATTAAAGATGACAGATTCAGATGCCTTATTAGCCGTTTTTCATGTCCGTCCAGTATTGGTTGATCAAGTAAGAGAGTTGCAAATTCAAGATCCCTATCTAATAAAGATAAGGAGTAAAATAGAGGTAGGGCAACCAAGTAGCTTCACATTGAGAAATGATGGGACGCTGATGTTAGGGCAACGACTATGCGTGCCAGACGTAAAAGAACTGAAGAGGGAGATCATGGAAGAGGCCCATTCGTCAACCTATGCAATGCATCTAGGGAGTACTAAGATGTATCGGACTCTGAAAGACCACTACTGGTGGAAAGGAATGAAGAGAGAGATAGCAGAGTTCGTATCCAAGTGCTTAACCTGCCAGCAGATTAAAGTGGAGCATCAGAAACTAGCAAGGTTATTACAGCCTATGTCTATTCCGAAATGGAAGTGGGAGAGGATTACTATGGATTTCGTGGTTGGACTTCCATGAACTCAGAGTAGACATGATGCCATTTGGGTAATAGTTGACAGATTAGCAAAGTCCGCTCATTTTCTAGCCATAACGAATACGTATTCCCTGGAGAAGTTAGCTCAGTTGTATGTGGACGAGATCATGAAATTGCATGGTGCACCGGTGTCCATAGTGTCAGACAGAGATCCAAGATTCACTTCTCGGTTCTAGCCGAAGTTACAAGAAGTAATAGGCACCAGATTGAATTTTAGTACGGCTTTTCACCCACAGATAGATGGTCAATCAGAAAGAACCATTCAGACTCTCAAAGACATGCTGAGACCCTGTGTAATAGAGCTCCGAGGACGCTAGGATAATCACCTACCTTTGATAGAGTTTGCCTACAACAACAGCTACTAATCTAGTATCGGCATGACACCGTATGAAGCGTTATATGAGAGAAAATGTAGAACCCCAATTTATTGGGAAGAAGTAGGTGAAAGGAGATAGATTGGCCCAGAGATTGTCCAAGCTATCACCAAAAAGATAAATGTAATTAAAGAACGGTTGAAGATAGCAAGCAACAGGCAGAAAAGCTACGCGGACAACCGAAGAAGAGACTTAGAATTTGAAGTGGGTGATAGAGTATTTATGCGAATATCGCCATGGAAAGGTATTTTGAGATTCGAGAAACGTGGAAAGTTAAGTCCACTGTACATAGAGTCGTACGAGATAGAGGCAAAAGTGAGTGAAGTGGCCTATCGATTGAAGTTGCCACCAGAGTTAGCAAACATCCACGATGTCTTTCATGTTTCACAAGTATGTAGTCGATCCTTCACATATTTTGAAAGAACAGCCGATGCAACTAAAAGAAAATTTGACCTACGAAGAACAGCCAGTAAGGATTTTAGATCATAAAGAGCAAGTGTTGTGCCACAAGACGATTCCATTAGTGAAAGTTTTGTGGAGGAATCATGGATCAGAGGAAGTTACATGAAAGCTTGAAGAGCAAATGCGCACTCAGTATCCATTCTTATTTGAGTCAGGTATGTAGTTCTAAATTTTGAGGATGAAATTTTTATAAGGAGGGGAGAATTTGTGATGTCTCTCTTCTGAATTCTGTACTGTAGAGGAAATTTTGTATGTATATGTACAATATTGCCCTCGATTGAAAATTAATAAAATTATTAAGTGTTTTTTTTTTAATCGCGTAATCGGATTTTAGTAGAATTTTCGATCCAATTGGAAATAGATTCGAGTCCGATTAGTGATATATGATTTATCGATGATATAGGATAAAATTAGTATTCAAGACATCCAAGGAAAGGCATAAATTGAATTGATAAAATTTAATGACATTGTATGTAAAAATTGTGAAAAACTAGTGTGATTACATGGAAATTTGAGGGCTATTTTGACAAAATAAAAGAGTGGCATGCAAGGTAAATATGTAACAAAGATTAAGGGTAATTATACAAGTGCAAGAAGTTCCTATATATATAAGAGCTATCATGAAAAAAAATCTGGGGTGAAGTCGGCAATACAGGGGGGAGAAGCAGAACCAGAATAGAACTAGTCCAACAGCCACTTTTCCATCATTTTTAAAGCTTGATCAAGCTATTAAAAAGCCAAGAACAGGTTTAAGAAGGTTTCGAAGTAAGATCCCTCCAAAAGAATAGGTAAGATTGAGTTTCGATTGAGGAAATTGGATGAAAATTTTGTTATAGTGCTGTCACGACCAGTTCTGGTATTGATGAGATTTTGATGGTTTAATTCAAGGTTTTGAACCACAAAACAAGTGGAGGAGCAAGTCAAGACATCAAGGAATAATTGGTAAGTGGTTTGGTTGAAAAATATTGTGATTTGAGTGAGTTTGACGGTGTTTAATGATGTGCAATTTCTGCTGGACGGGATTGAGGTTGTGGACTGATTTGTGTAAAAATAATTGATGAGATGTTAATGTATATTATGAAATGCAATTTGGCTATGTTGAGGTGAAATGATGTAAAAGAAATATGAGTGAATGGGTTTGAATATAGACTGGTTTGGATGTGTAAATTGAGTGTAGATAAGGTGTTTGATGAAATGCCTAAGAGAAATAAAATGTAAAAATCTTGAAAAATGAAAGAAAACATGTGGTGTGTGTGGGGTCATGGCCAAGTGGGAGTGTGTATGACTTCCTTGAGTTGTGATCAAATTGAACTTGATATTCATGATTAATTGAGGCTAGATAATCATATGGAAGTGATAGGATTTCAAGATGATAAGAGATAGTCATAAAACTATAGTAGATGGCATTGTTTGTGCGTTTCGAATTGATGAAGAGCAGTAGCTTATGCATGTGTTTTGTTGATATTTATGATATATTTTGGGTCTTAAAAATATGCATGAGTGAATAGGAATGAAGGTAATTAAAAGGGATGTACACGGGTACATGAATAGCATGCACACTAGTAAAGATGAAAATAGTAGTAGAATGAGAAAATAAGTACTTGAGAGGGATATAGAGACCTACATGAAATGGGCTTAATTGGGGTTGTTTTAGACCTCAAAACATGTACAAATGTCATAGCAAACCATAGAAATTTGAAGGGAAAGGTTTGGATAAAAATTGAAGAAGTTATGGCTTAAATAGTGCACCTATGTAGTCGTAAAGTGAGTTGAGAATGTAAATGCATTCTTTGATGCATGAAATGAATGTATTCGATCATAATTGAGTAAAAGAACCTTACATACGAAAGAAATGACATCGGCTCTTGTTCGATGCAAAAATGTGCATAAAAAAGTATCGAAAAATAGGCGTTTTTCATAGGTTTCACCCTTCGATACTTAGAATTTTTCGAAACCGTTTTATAGGAGACCTAAGTGAGATACAAGAAGATGATCCAAACAAAAACAGAAGCAAAAAAGCTCGTAGAATAGGCTGTGTGTAGCGTTCTATTTTAGGGGGTTTAAAAATTTGATTTTTCGTTTCGGACCTCTGAAAATTATATGGACTGCGTGGGGATGTTTCTAAGGATGTGTAAGTTAAACTTTTGTAAAGAAATCGTAATTAGAAAGCCTCGGTCAAGTTAGAACCTGATAGAGAAAGTTGTAGTCAAAAGTGCCTTGTAAAGAATTTTTAAGGTTGAAAGCAATGTTTGTAGTTTTGTGTAACACATTGTAGTGTATTTTAAATAAGAATGTGTTGTGCAAGTGACGAGCAGGAAAGTAGAGCTCGGGAGGCTTGTTGACGAGTATAGCTCGTTTGGTGAGGTAAGTGTCTTGTCACTTGCATTTATTTCAAAATTCTAATTTAAATTCTGAATTATATTATCAAACAAATTCAAAAACAATTCTCAAATCCTAAATCTAAGTTTTGAGTATGTGATCTCTTTATGAGATTCAATAAGGGAAAGAATCAGAAACTAAGTTGATTTCAAAATATTTGAATCGAGAAAACTTTTAAGAGTTTGAAAAGTTAAAGTCTTTGTGTTTTTGCACTTAGTGAAATCATTTCAAAGCCCATGTATATACCCTCAGTTTAACTAAGATTTAGTGCTACGCGACGATGTAGAAAATTCTGTCTGTAGTTGCTCAGTTTTCAAAATTTCTAGCACTACATGTACGATGCAGAAAATTCCGTACGTAGATGCTAAGATATAGAGAGATTCTAGCGCTGCATTGCAATGCAGAAAATTCCGCACGTAGTCGTTTAGATCTACAGTTTTGGCACTGCACTGCGATGTAGTAAATTCCGCTCGTAGTCGCCTATAGTTATAGCACTACAATTGCGATGCAGAAAATTCTACATTGTAGATGTTTAGACAGGAGATCGTTTCATACTACGTTTGCGATGTAGTGAATTCCGTTTCGTAGTGGTTAAGTTATCTCAATAACTTCACGTTAGACGTCAATTGAAAACCGCCACATGATAGTTGAGTATGTTAGGGGTATACATGGAGTTTTCAGAAAAGAAAAGTTGAAAAAGAATTTGATTCTAAACAAAATCATGAATTTTGATATAATTATATCTTGATGCTATTATCATTGGTTGAACTAACCCTGTTTACTTTTGTGCAGCTCATATATTGTATTAGGTGCTTGAACAGGTGATTTTGTGTTCAGAAACCTCGTCGGATATTTTAGGTGGGCGTTGCGTGGATGTATTGATTAAATGCCAAATGTATTGTGTTGTTGTAATTTGACATGACTAAATGATTGCTTATTTGACTCATGGGCATTCAGGAATCTATAAAATTATATTTTACTATGTGCATATAGTTAAAACAATTGCATATGATACATATCTATTACTTGATATATCTATGTACATATAGTGTATATTGTTGCATATGTGTAGTATTCAAAGTGTTTATGAAATGTGTGTTGTGAAAAAGTATGAAGAAAATGCATATTTGTGGCCAAAAGAAGTTGGGTGGTGATTTGAAATAGTACGAAGTGTGTTTCTTTTACAGAAAAATTTTGGGATTGTTAAAAATACAGCCGTCATGCTGCCGAATTTTCTTCAAATTTATTTTACATTAAAATCGAAAAATTTACGTCAACCTAACTATTTTCAATGAAAACGAGCTTTCCATTTAAGTTTTACAGAAAGTAAACAGGCAAGAGTAAGGGGTTCGCTCCGCAGATCTCTTTTATCCGACAAGTCGAGTTAAAAGAAGTCTGTTGGAGTGCCTGACGGGACCCTCCAGATAAGAGATGAGAGAGAATCTAGTTCGGGTCTTATCACACTTTCGAATATAAACCTATGCAATGATTATCTTTACGTCAGGCCACCTA
Organism: Litchi chinensis; assembly: GCA_019925255.1. Taxonomy (NCBI): domain Eukaryota; kingdom Viridiplantae; phylum Streptophyta; class Magnoliopsida; order Sapindales; family Sapindaceae; genus Litchi; species Litchi chinensis. The sequence continues at coordinate 16,699,686 of CM034471.1, forward strand.
CGCGTCCAATGGAGCCTCTTCTGATTGACGGCTCGTACCTGCACCTAGGGAGGATTTTTCAAAAACATAAGAAAAGAATGGTGAGTATAATACTCAGTGAACGGATAACTTTTAAACTAAAATATCATTTTCTAAAATATATATATCCTCCTAAAATAATTTATAAAACTAGAAATTTTCTTATAACATTATTAAAACTATAAAACTAGTTAATTTTTCTAAACTTTTGTTTGTTTCTCGAAATTGGAAATAAATTTCTCATTTAATAAACTTCACATCTATTGATGTATTTTTCTCTTTTATCTCGCCAAAGGCAACCCAAGGAAGCTTAGCTCAATTGCGATGGAATTTTTTATCACCACTAAAGCCTAGGACTGCTACCATGTGTAGTCACAGATGTGAGAAACTTTTGGGGTCATGATCCCCCCCAATATCAAGCAAATCTACACTATCATATACGTGCAGAAGGAGACTCACAGACTCGACTCAACCCCTCAAGTTAGTGACTATCTCAACCATCTTGCTATACAAGCAATGGTACTTCGACCAGGTATACTAGGGATTAGGGTAAACCAAAGACATCTAAAATCTCTTTTTCAATATACTAAAAACTCTTTATTTGCTTTTAACTTATTGCTTAAAACTAAAATCTCATTTTTCTAAGGCCAAAGCCTAACTTTTAGAGCTACTTTAGCATGTCTGATTCTTGTGTGTAATTGCTCAAATATAATAAATTGCTTTCATACTAAAATAATTAACATGCTAAAGTTTAAATAAATCAAAATCATAAACTTGGTAACTAAATTAAAAATGATTACTTTAACAACTATAAATGGAGCAGTTAAACAACAGTTTAAATAAATTCATTATAACTCATAAAAGCTCATAAACATTTTAGAAATTTTAACCACTCATAACTTATTTCAACCACTAATTCACTACTCTTCAAGTCCTCCCTTTGATCTTGAAACTTCCTTACACTTTAATCCAACCATAATATTGATTTAGAATTTATAAATATCACCCTAATAACTTCATAAAAATTCCATACACCAATGCATAACAACACCATATTCTTGACTAATCTTCCAACCAACCTTCTAACCAAAATTTTGCATTTAAACTCATTCAAATATCCAACAATTCACTCAATTAAATCCAACACATAAAATGTCAATTAATCACTTAATCTAACTTAATATATATATGCTCAATAAATTCACAACTCTAACATAATTCCAATCAATAATCTCACATCCATTTCTTTTAATTTCCTTTGCACCAAAGCATCAAACACATCATAAACATCACCAAAACACCTTAAAAAGATTGGATAATAATTTAGACACTCATTCTTGACTTTAACCAATATAATCACCCAACCCTTTCATTTCAAATTTCTCTTTCATTCTTTTGACTCCAACCAACACAACTTCATTCCAAAACATCACACAACCCAATCAAGCATTAAAAATCCACACAAACACATGCTTAACATAAATAGTCCATACACTAGTATACATTTCCATCTATTCAATCACTTGATTTTTCTTTCCAAAATTCATTTCAATCAACTTAAAACCTCACATCAATTCATCCAAATATCAAAACCCATTTAATTACATAAATTTTTCCAAGTTAGGCACATACTAGTACATGTCATACCCAAGCTATTATCTTCATTCCAAGCTCAAAAATCATACTAAAAAACATCAAACAATCATCAAATAATCTACTAAAATCCATTAAATTTCATCAATTCCATAACACAAACCCTAACCTTACCTCGCTAGATTCTTGACCCAAAACTTCTTGATGTTTTCTTTATTTTCCAAGTTCAATTTGGAGTTGATCAACCTCCATTCAACCCATAAATTCCATCAAAACTTATTTAAATCAACTATAAAAAAAAAAACCCATAAAACTCCATATCAACTAACACCAAATTTAATCCATTTACTTATCAATTTCTTAAGAGTTTCTTGATGGTTTAGAGAGGTAAAGAAAGGTTGAATGGCCCTTGAATCTCTTCTTCTTCTTCTTCTTCTTCTTCCTTCTTCCTCATGGCCTCACTTCTCTTTTCTTCTTTCTCAACCTGCACTCTCGATTTCTAGCTTTGTTTCATGTCGCCTTCTTGTTTTGACCGAATATCACTTGCTTCTTCATCCATTCATGCAATCAACTATATATACTAACTCTACAATTGACTAATTTGCCCTCTAAGTAACCTTAAAAGCACACACTTGCCATTAGTTACAATTAATCTCATTTGATTGGTCACTTAAATCAATCCCATTAATTTCTAACCAATCACTCATTTTTTGGTTCAATTTCAGCTAATCAATTCCCCTTTTTGACTTAAATGTGTCACAACATTATTAGTTAATCACATCTCACATGGATTGTGCTTCTTGGTTAAATATCCTTTCATGCAACTCTTTAATAATTCATTAAACTTAAAATTTAAACTTCATTTAACACTAATAAATTTCAAAAATATTTCATGATCATCATATCATCAAATTAACCATGTAATACTCTAAGTGGGTGTCTTAACCTTCAATCCCATGCTTCGAAAAAAATTCAGTTGGTTTTAAACTCACTAAATTCTCAACGTTTCCAATTAAGGTATTTTTATCGATAAATCTTCGGAACTTTTAAAATCTACTTAAACGGACTCATTTTCACTCCGTTTCAGTTTCATTAGTCTCTATTACTTATTCTAAACATTTTCGATTTTTCGAGGTCGAACTCGAAAATTTAGTATTCACGCATCACTATTCACCCGAAAATCATTATTCATCCAAAAAATACTATTTCTCCTAAGAAATGAAATTTTGGGTTCTACATGACAAAAGTCTAAAAGCATAGAATCTTTATTATACAAATATAATAATTCAGTTTTACTTTCTATAGTAACTATGCTAGATAGCTAGCTTCAGAGATAAGCTCTGCCTTCTACTATAAAAGGCATAATCTCTCCCAGTTGAAGGCATCATTTTGAAAACCTTATCTCTAGTAAAATAAACATTGTGAAATACACCATCTAGCTAAAATATCTAACCTCTTATGTAAGTACTATCTCTCTCGCTCAATCTTTTATTTCTTTATAAGATTTAATTTCTTTATACAATCTTGTTTATTTTAATAATTAAATAATATGTGAATATAATATTTTATTATAAAATATAGTATTATATTTATATTATAATTATTTTAGTGTAGTTTCATTTTAGTTTTCATTAAAGCATCTTCAAACTTTGGTTTTAATTTACTTGCATTTTATCACATTTGAAATATAACTATAAAGTACATCGCCTCTTCGTGGGATGATCCTACATCCACTCTACCAAGACAAGTGTGCAGTCTAATTATAAATTTAAAATTGAGCATCATGAAAGAGATCATCACCCACGTGGTCCTACAATGGGTCCGCCACTAATCGCTCTGGATTTTCAGTGCGTTTTACTTTCTTTTGACTTTTTTTTTTTCTTTTTACTTTTCTTTTTGATATCAACTATTATACAGCGTCCCCATTCCAAAGCCCCGTTATATGGTGTTTCATAAGTTTGTTATTAGCTCTATGATTTTTATGCCTCTTTAATGTTCATAGTTTAGGATGTAAAAGTTTGAAGTTGATAAATGTACCTCTATAAATGTTAATGTTGTCTTTATGTTTTTATATTGCAGGGACAAAATAATAATAACAAAATAATAATAATGATAATGATAATAATAATGACAAAATGAAGTTCACCTAGTTGTAAACCCCTCACATTTATACTTTAAAAGTCATGAGTTCAACTCTTGTCCCTCTCTCCAAACCTCAATTTATTTCAAATAATCAAATAATAATAATAATAATAAAGGTTATGCTATACTAATTTAAAAATTCGATTTCAGAAAATGATGTCAATATCCATCCGTTCATTTTCATTTAATTCAATGGTGAAAAAAATGAATGAAAAACAAATAAAAACCCTTGAATTGAGTGAAAATGAATGGATAAATATTAAAATCACATTTTTAAATCAAATTTTGAAGTAAATATAAACAAATAATAATGATGATGATAATAATAATAATAATAATAATAATTATTATTATTATTATTATTATTGTGTGACCTTTTATCGTTTAATTGGTCTACTAATGTACTACTCACACTTATTCCCAAGATGTTATGAGTTCCTTATAATGAAATAGTAAAATAATGATAATAATAATAATAATAATAATAATCCATAGTGATACCTTAACTTTTCCTGTCCATCTATGTTTTCAAAATTGAAAAAGGTCAATTATCATTGGCTTTCGTTGCTAGATCATGTATTTGATTGTATGGGGCATATGAAATATAAAAGTAACTTTAAAAATCAATCAACATTTTAAAAATTAATAATTAAAATAAAATTATGGAAAGTGAAAAAAAAAATGGCAATGGAGAACTAAAGACTAATTCGTTATGTTTCAAAAAGTTGACAGGTTTTGTTGCCAATTGAAAAAATGGAAACAAAACAAAGAATCGTGTGGAAATGGATTTGATTAAAAAAAAAAAAAAGGAAAAATTGCACAAATCCTTCTATATTAGGTCTAATTACAGCTACCTTAAACTTTTGCTATACTTAACACAAACTACGCCTATTGTCAACGGATGGACTTAAAGAACTGATAAGGAAAGAGAGCAAATTAGTCCTTTCTCATTTTAATATGAAAAATTTTATTAATTAACGGATTGTTTATTTATTAAAAAAAATGGATGAAGGGGATCTATATTCTTCATCCAACAATCTCCACCGTTAAAATTATTATTTTTTAAATATAAAATAGTCTTCCAATAAAAAGCAAAAAAACATAATTTTGGAAAAAAATCAAGAACAAAAATGAATAACATTTGAAGAATAGACATGGAGGAAAAATTAAAAGGAAAAAGAAAAATCAATCAATAGATGATAAGTCGCCATTTTCAATATATATATATATATATATATATGTTTCAAAAATCCGAGAAAGGAAAATGATTGAAATGGAGAGTGTTATGGACATTTTCATGACCTGGATAAATGGGTCACTGAAAGCCCAATGGATGAGCCCAATGGTAAGAGGTCCAGGAAGCCCAGTGCTCAGGTCGCAGTATTAAGCTCACTTCCTCTTTCTTCAGCTCGTGTTTTAAACCAAAGCTATCTTGATTCATCTTCAGCTCACGAGAATGATGTGTCAGCTCGCTAAGCTCATGCCAGATAATCTTCTAGAAGCTTGTAGCAATCAAATCTGAGAGGGATTCAAACTTCCTAATTTTGTGCATATCAAATCTCTACAATCCTAGATTCAATTTCGAGAATCTTTTCTGATTTAAAAGAGATTGTTATGGAAGTGCAGTTAATGTAAAAATTTATTTCCTAATTTATGTTGCACTCAAATTGTAAATCCCCACATTATAAATAGGGGTGAAATTCTTTGTATTACGAACAACTCTCATTAGTGATGAAAAAAATACTTTACTGAATTATTCAGAGTGACGCCTGTGGACGTAAGTATACTTGCTGAACCATGTAAAAAATTCTCTTTTTTGCATTGTTCTTCCTCTCCCCCTTTCACTCTTAGTTGTTTTTATCCACTTTCATTACTTCTTGTTATCAGAATTATAGTCTGGGCTTAGAATCTCTGGGTCGACTAAATTCCAACGTCGACAGAGAGCAAGCCTTTATCTCAAAGATGAATACCCATTGCTCCATCTCTAAGATGAAGTATATCCATCTCCCTTTCATATGTTTTTTTTTTTTTTTTAATCGATGTAGTTGCGGTTTTTATATTTGCAATTAATTTTATGATTTTGGATTTTTAGTTATGTTTCTTGTGCTTGAAATAATTTGAAGATGGAAAGATTTGGGCTTGTGTTTTCATTTAGTTTGTTATGTTTTGTGATGCAGAAACCCCAAGATCAAGTCTTGAAACCCCCAAAATTAGATTTGGACCAAGAACCCTAATTCCTAAAACAAGATTCAAATGTGTGGAAGTTTGACCTGTTGTTGTATTGCAAACAAAAACCAATACATTCAAGAGTAGAATTGAACACCGCAAAGGTTAGATTAACCTTTGATAAGTTAGATAAAAGTTGAATGAAGAACTTAGGAGAAATAGTTTATTATTTGCAAATCTCGTAATTGTTCATAAAGGAGGCACAAACACCTATTTATTGTGTTTGTAGTTCACAAAGAAACCCTAAAGATGCCCTAATGAGCTTAATTATAAGGCATACTCATCAAATTTAAATAACAAGCCCAAAACAATATAAACATAGCAAAGACTTAATGAAATCACATGCATAACACATGACATGTTTTTTACATAATGGACTAAAATAAAATAAATTCTAGACTTTAAAATCAGGCCCATATGTGCCAGTTAGGTTGATATATTGGGTCGTCCCATTGACTCCACTTAATGGTCCACCATAGGCCACCATCAAAGGTCCACTATAAGCCTTATCATGCGCCCTTAGCTCCAAGTCAATAAAATGTTGCACAAGGCCTTGAAATGCAGTTTTTAACCTCTTTGACCTTGCTCTTGTGATTGGTCTATCGAGTATGCTCAATTCATCCTTGGGACAGGCATCCTTGTCACGTGCACCATCAACTCCAATGCCATGTTTGCTACTCACATCATTCCCTTTCTCTTCATAAAGATTCGTCCTTAAATCCGCATTCATGTCAAAAGGAGATAGGTCAGCAACATTGAATGTAGCAGAAACACTGTACTCACCAGGTAAATCAATCTTGTAGGCATTATCATTGATCTTCTCTAAAACTTGGAAAGAACCATCGCCTCGAGGATCAAGCTTAGACTTCCTTTGTGTAGGAAATCTATCCTTCCTCAAGTGCACCCAAACCCAATCTCCAGGTTTGAAAGTCACAAGTTTGCACTCCTTATTAGCTTCTTGGGCATAGGTCTTGTTCTTTTTCTCTATATGTTGTCGCGCTTTCTCATGAATGGTTTTAACCAATTCAGCCTTCTTCTGACCATCTAAGTTTGTAACTTCATTCAAAGGTAAAGGCATCAAATCTAGCATAGTTAAAGCATTAAAACCATAACAATTTCAAATGGTGAACAACTAGTAGATGAATACACACTCCTATTATATGCAAACTCAACAAATGGCAAGCAATCTTCCCAAGTTTTCAAATTTTTACCAACAACGGCACGTAATAAGTTTCCTAAAGTTCTATTCATTACCTCTGTTTGTCCATCAGTCTGTGGATGACAAGTTGTAGAATAAAGCAACTTAGTTCCTAACTTACATCTCTATGCATATTAGGCCAAAAGAAATGTTCATACAATATGTCTAATGTCTTAGCCACACCAAAATGACCTATTAAACCTCCACTATGTGCCTCACGCACAAGCAATTTCCTCAAATAACATGTAGGCATGCACAATTTACCTTCTCTAAACAAGAATCCATCATGCCTATAGAACTTTTGAAAAGCTTTATGCTTACATGCATTATACACATTAGCAAAATCAGAATTGATAGCATACATATCTTTAACTTGTTCAAATCCTAAAAGTTTATAACTCAAAGTTGTGATTAAGGTATAACTCCTAGAAAGTGCATCAGCTACCACATTCTTTTTACCTTGCTTATATTGAACTACATAAGGAAAGGTTTCAATGAATTCCACCTATTTTGCATGACATCGATTCAGCTTACTTTGCCCCTTTAAATGCTTCAAGGACTCATGATCGGCATGGATCATGAATTGCTTTGGCCATAAATAATGTTGTCATGTTTCCAATGCCCTTATTAGAGCATAAAGCTTTTTGTCATATGTGGAATAATTCAAAGCAACCCCATTGAGTTTTTCACTGAAGTAAGTAATGTGTTGTTTGTCTTGCATGAGAATAGCACCTATACCAATACCAGAAGCATCACATTCGATTTCAAATGTTTTAGCAAAATCTGGTAAAAGAAGCAAAGGAGCAGAACTTAGCTTTTCTTTCAACGTGTTGAATGCGATTTCTTGTGCTTCACCCCACTTAAATCCTACACTTTTCTTGATGATCTCGGTTAAAGGCAGGGCAATGGTGCTGAAATCTTTCATAAACCTCCGATAAAAACCAACTATGCCATGAAAGCTCTTCACTTCTGTTGTTGTTGTTGGCGTGGGCCAATCTTTGATGGCCTTCACCTTTTCTTCATCAACTTCCACATCGCTAGCACTAACGACAAAACCAAGAAACACAACTCTATCTATGCAAAAAGTGTACTTTTTCAAGTTAACATATAATTTTTCACGTCTTAAAACTTTAAACACACATCTCAAATGAATAATATGATCATGTAAGATCTTGCTGTACACCAAAATGTTATCAAAGTAGACAACCACAAATTTGCCTATAAATGCACGTAATACATGGTTCATAAGACGCATAAATGTACTAGACACATTAGTTAAACCAAAAGGCATAATCAACCATTCATATAAACCATGTTTTGTTTTAAAAACAGTTTTCCACTCATCTTCTTCTTTCATCCTAATTTGGTGATAACCACTTTTAAGATCAATTTTAGAAAAGATAGTGGATCCATGTAGTTCATCAAGCATGTCATCTAATTGAGGAATGGGATGTCGATACTTTACCGTTATTTTGTTGATAGGGTGACAATCCACACACATCCGTCATGTTCCGTCCTTCTTTGGCACCAACAAAACAGGAACAGAGCATGGACTCATGCTTTCATGAACATGTCCCTTCGCCAAAAGCTCTTCAACTTGCCTTTGAAGTTCCTTTGTCTCTTCAAGATTACTTTTATAGGCTGGTCGATTTGGAATAACAGCTCCGGGCAACAAATCAATTTGATGTTCTATCCCTTTAATTAGTGGTAACCCCTTCAGTATCTCTTAAGGAAATACATCCTCAAATTCCTGTAAAAGAGCAACAACAGCACTAGACAAAAAAGTGTTAGGGTTAAAATCATTTAAGTAAGTCTTTTTGTATAAGAGTACAAATATTGGCTTGTTTGCAAAAAATGCACTTTTAACATCTCTTTCTTTTGCATACAAGCTCACGTTGCTCTCTCTCTTTTTCCCCTCATTTTGGATCATACTCTCTTTCTTTCCAATCAGACACTTTTTATTTTCACTAAAACTCACTTTGCTCTCATTCTCTTTTCTCTTCTTTTGAGATGTGCTCTCTTTCTTTTCAATTGGACTCTATTTATTTTTCTCATCAAGAGCTCTCTTAATCCTTAATTGATCCTCATACACTTGCATTGGAGTTAAAGGAGCAAGTGTAATCTTTCTCCTATCTTTCTCAAACATGTAGCTATTTTTTTACCCATCATGAAAGACACGTCTATCAAATTGCCAAGGCCTACAAAGCAACAAATGACCAGCATGCATAGGCACCACATCAAACAACACCTCATCCTTATACCTTCCAATGAAAAATGAAACTAATACCTACCTATTCACCTTAACTTCTCCACACTCGTTTAACCATTGCAATTTGTATGGCCTAGGATATTTCAAAATAGGCAAATTCAATTTCTTCACTAAAGTGGTACTAGCTACATTCACACAACTACCACCATCAATGATCATACTATATGTTTTATCATGGATAAGACATCTAGTGTGAAAGATATTTTCTCTTTGAACCTCATCACCATCATTCTTTTTCACTTGAGTATTCAATGCAAGCCTTATAACCAAAGCATGACCTTCCACGACATACTCTGCATCACTAGCATCATCTAAAGGTGACATAGAATCGCTCTCATCATTTCTAGTCTCTATATCCCCATTGTCATGCAAAATCATTGCCCTTTTGTTGAGGCATTGAGAAGCAATATGTCACATCCCCAAACACTTAAAACATTTAATATCTCTATTTTTTAAGGATAGGAAGTGTTTTTACCTTTCTCTTTGTTGTCCTCATGGCTTTTATGCTTGTTTTCATCTTCCTTAGGCTTCAAAACAGCCTTATCATATTTCTTTCCCAAATTGGACCTCCAATTGAAACTTGAACCTGAACTTGCATTAAACGCAACTCTTGTTGCCTCTCTATGTTTCAATTGCTTCTCCACTTTCATTGCCATATGCACCATATCTTCTAACTCCATATAAGGTTGCAATTCAACTATATTGGTAATATCTCGATTTAGCCCACTTAAAAATCTAGTCATAGTAGCCTTTCTATCCTCTTCAATGTTTGCTCGAATCATAGCTATCTCCATCTCTTTATGGTAATCCTCCATATTTTTAGAGCTTTGTGTAAGACGTTGCAAACGTTGATAAAGCTCTTGATAATAATGACTAGGAACAAATCGTCTCCTCATGACAACCTTCATCTCATCCCAAGTATCAAAAAGCCTTTTACAATTTCTCTTTCCAGTCAACAACAATTGATCCCACCACACAAATGTATAATCAATGAATTCAACTACAGCAAGCTTCACCTTCTTTTCTTCGGAATAATTGTGGCATTCAAAGACCATTTCCACCTTACGCTCTCATTCAAGGTACACATCAGGATCATTTTTGCCTTGAAAGGACGGTATCTTCATCTTGATACTACTGATGTTGTCATCTTGTCGATTCTAACCTCTATAATTTCTATTGCCATCTTGTCGATTTTAACCTCTATGATCTCTTCGTGCTCTTCTTTCTTGCCTTCCACCTCGAGGCATATATCTACCGTTATATGCAACTTGCTCTTCTTCATCTTCAACATCCTCGGATATCTTATCATCAAATTCATATACAAGTGGGAAAACAGCTCGCCTCACATGCCTTCTACCATTTTGAGCTTGCATAGGTGGCTCCCTACGCAAGTTAGCTATGGTAGCATCTTGCCTATCCATTCGGTCCCTTATTTCACCAAAAATAAGATTCACTCATTCAAATTGTTATTGCATTACCTGAATTGTAAAATTCATATCCAGATTGGTGTTTTCACTTTCGATTAGACATGTTTATAAACCTGCAAGAAATTATTAGTAATAAAAAATAACCTCACCAAGCACTCCCTCATGTGTTTATGCTCAATTGAATGTCACTCCAATCTATTGTGTTTCACTCTTTTTCTATGACCTATTCTGTCACTTTTTTTTTTTCCACTCTCTATTTTTCCTTTAGTTCTTTAAAGAACTAATCACTAATACAAACTAAGAGTCACCAACTTGCAGTAATTCAATTAACTTAAAACAATGGCCAAACGAAGAAAAAACCAAGGAAAACGAACAACAACGAAATTTGAAGGATTTAGAATGAATTAAACAAGATAAGAAAAAATATATAAACAAACTGACAAGAAGAAGAACCAAGAAAAGATATGCACGAAATTCGTATAATGAATAGTTCAATTGACATTCTAATGTTCTGAAAACAATGGAAATCAAAAACAATAGTAAATCCTCAAATTTAAGGTTAATTAGACAACAAACAAATCTTAACAACCCCAATTCCAAACGTAATTTGCAAAATGCAATTCAATGAATACTTAGGCTGAAATTAATACCAAACAAACATGTGAAGCAAAAAGAACTCAAATTCAGCTACTTGATTATATTAGCCATAAACGATTTTCAAGGTTTTGCATTTTTTTTTTGTTTTTTTGTTTTTTGTTTTTTTTTGCTCTCTTCTTTTTTTTTTTTTTGGTCTTTTTATTTCTTTTTTGTTTTGTTTTGTTTTTTGTTTTTTTAATATCACCAATTCAACAAAAAAAATGACAGCTCTTGGTTTCACAGATTGCAAAACTTAGATTAACAAAACAAATGGAAAGAAAAAAAAACAAAACTATAATAAATAAGATGACTTAGCATAAATATGATAGAATAGAACCTGTTTGAGTCAAAACTTTGATACCAAATGATGCGAAAACCTTAAGATCAAGTCTTAAAACCCCCAAAACCAGATTTGGACCAAGAACCCCAATTCCCAAAACAAGATTCAAATGTGTGAAATCTTGACCTGTTGTTGTATTGCAAACAAAAACCAAGACATTTAAGAGTAGAATTGAACACCACAAAGGTTAGATTAACCTTTGATAAGTTGGATAAAAGTTCAATGAAGAACTTAGGAGAAAATAGTTTATTATTTGCAAATCCCGTAATTGTTCATAAAGAAGGCACAAACACCTATTTATAATGTTTGTAGTTCACAAAGAAACCCTAAAGATACCATAATGAGCTTAATTATAAGGCCCAATCATCAAATTTAAATAACAAGCTCAAAATAATTTAAACATAGCAAAGACTTAATGAAATCACATGCATAGCACATGACATGTTTTTTACATAATATGCTAAAATAAAATAAATTCTAGACTTTAAAATCAGACCCATATGTGCTAGTTAGGTTGACATATTGGATCGGCCCCTTGACTCCACTTGACGGTCCACCATAGGCCACCATCGAAGGTCCACCATAAGCCTTATCATGCGCCCTCAGCTCCAAGTCAATAAAATGTTGCATAAAGCCTTGGAATGCCGTTTTTAATCTCTTTGACCTTTCTCTTGTGATTGGTTCATCGGGCATACTCAATTCATCCTTGGGACGGACATCCTTGTCACGTGCACCATCAACTCCAATGCCATGTTTGCTGCTCACATCATTTTGACTGAAAATTTGATTACATGTTTTGATCGAAGAAATTTGGGTTCTATTTTGTATTTTAATAGACGAAAATTAGGGTCTTTTGATCGAAGTTGAAGAATTGGATTTGATTGAAGAAGATGAAATTTAGGTTTGTTACGAGAAGATTATTGAAGAAAATGACCTCTATTTGTTTGAAGAAGAAAATTATTGAATATTTTTACTATAAATAATAAACAAAATGGAAAAAATAGTGGATAAATATCAAAGGCAATTTGGAATTCTTACTTTGATAAGACGGTCCGTGGAGCACTAACATAGCAATGGTAGTTTGTGTTAGTTTCAGCAAAACTCCATATATGTGTAATATCAGATTTTAGTGCAACTTAACTAAAAAATATTGAGGGAAGACGGGTATGCAAGTGGGGAGGAAGAGACCGAGGGCCAAGAAGACATTGATTAAAACTCAATCTGTAGAGGAGAGGTAGATGCAAGTGTACATTACCCAATTAAATGGACACGTCTCATAAGTCGGGTAGAAAGTTGGCTTTAGTACGTTGGCAAGACTTTTTCACACTTTCCCATTTACTATTTTACCTTTTTATTATTATATTATAATAGAGCCTTCCGTGGAGTAACCAACCATTTCTCCTAATGACTTTTTCTTGTACAGTAAAACAAATTACATTTTCATTAAGAATTTATTTTTTTTTTAAAATACTTTTTTAATTAAGAATTTATATGTTGCTCATTTTCACCACAAAATAACTTTTCTTAAAAAAAAAAAAAAAAAAAAAAAACTAGGATTCGAATGAAAGAATAAACAATAATAGCCTAATACTATGCCAAGTTCAAATATAAGGAATTTCCAATTATTCCTATAATCACTTTATAATTTTCCAAAAAGCCAAAAATATTTAAATTGAGCTTTGGTAATTTAGTTGTAGAGCAAGGGCAGTTGGGTAATTGAAAAGTGAGTATGATAATTGTATTCGCGACCTATAAATGTGTCATGATCAAATAGCCTCATCCTTATATCATAACGCATATCCATCTTTATTTTAAAAAAAAACACAGAAGTCATATCACTGCATTTTCTGATAAATAAATAATATATTAATGATCATATATGCCATTATGTATTTATTTACCATTATTTTAGTTTATGTTGATGGTATAAATTTAATTTGAACTCTTGAAGAGCTCTTAAAAACTATTGAATATTTAAAAAAAAAAATTGAAATAAAAAATTTTAAACAAACAAAATATTATTTCGACCTAGAGATTTAACATAAATCAAATAGAGTATTTATCCATCAATTAGCATATATTAAAAAAAAAAAAAAAAACAAGCCCTAAAACATTTCAATACGGATAAATCTCATTCATTGAAAAACCTTATGATTATTCGGTTTCTTAATCCTAAAATGACCCATTTCAATATAAAGAAGATAATGAATAGATAATTGGTTCAAAAGTAATATATTTGAGCGTAATTTGTGTTTTATTATATTTAACACAATATATTAGGTCTAATATTATTTTTTAATAAATCAATTGGCAAGGTTAGCTCTAAACTAACATGACGTAACTGAAATGAGATCAAACATATTTTTTGTTATTTTCACAGAACAACAAATTTAGGGTTATTCTACTAAAAATCTGCTAGTAGTATAGAAATTTCATAACGCTCTAAGAAGCATGACTTTTACTTAGACAATCTCTAACCACTTTCAGATTGTTCAATCTCATAAAACAAGGTAAACATGTTTATGGTTGAGATATATTATTTATCATATTTAAAGTATATACAAGTTTCTCTTCCTTTCATCACTAAGTTAAAGATTTTTGGAAGAATATTATAATAGAAAGTATCCTATCAGAGTGAGCATTCCATCAGGAGGAGTATATTCAGTTGATATGGACACATGTGCACTGCATTCTTTTTTCCTTCAATCAAATTTTGTTCCATTGAATTTTCTTGATAAGGTTTTTAACGAGACAGTCCTTTTAAGTACGTCCAAATGTTATTAAATCTAGAAAATGATTGTATTTTTTTGTGATTGATCCAATAGATCAAGAAATATTTTTTGCTTAGACTTTTATCCCATTGGATTTTTATTAGTTAAATTTAAATGGTATCATCTAAGAAATTCATTAAGGGAGTTTTGTATACTGCACTTATTTTTTCTTCAATCAGATTTTATCTCATTAAATTTTATTGATAAGGTTTATTAATGAGACGGTCTATTTTAAATTGGCATACACTAAAAACGAAGTGTAATGGATGGTGGTGATTACAGTGGGCTACCACCAAGTTACGCAACCGTTCTAATATATAAATATTGGGAAGCGGTGACTTGAATCGGTCATATTTGCCTGTGTGTAGGCTCCTTTGCTTTTGATTGTGGTATGTAGGAAATGAAGACTCTCCTGCGACATCAAAGTGTATAAATTCATTCTCCCACTTTCACTTTCTCGTTTCGTTTTCTTATTATTTTTTTAATTCTCACTTTTATTCATTTGTTATTATCTAATGCATATTATCTATATTGATTATTCTCTTTTTATTTTATAACATATCGAATTTTTAGTTGTGTTTTTTGTGCTTAAAATAATTTGAAGATGGAGAGATTTGGGCTTGTGTTTTCATTTAGTTTGTTATGTTTTGATTGAAAATTTGGTTACGTGTTTTGATTGAAGAAATTTGGGTTCTATATTGTATTTTAATCAATGAAAATTAGGGTTCTATATTTTGATCTAAGTTGAAGAATTGGATTTGATTGAAGAAAAATTGAAATTTGGATTTGTTACAAGAAGATTATTGAAGAAAATGACCTGTGTTGTTTGAAATAGAAAAACTATTGAACATTTTTTAGTATAAATAATAAATAAAATAGAAAAAATAATGAATAAATATCAAAGGCAATTTGGATTTCTTGCTTTGATAAGACGGTCCGTGGACCACTAACATAGCAATGGTAGTTTGTGTCAGTTTCAGAAAAACTCCACATTTGTGTAATATCAGGATTTTAGTGCAATTTAACTAAAAAATATTGAGAGAAGACAGGTATGGAAGTGGAGAGGAAGAGACCCAAGGCAAGAAAACTCGAACTGGAGAGGACAGGGAGATGCAAGTGGACATTATCCAATTAAATGGACGCGTCTTGGAAGTCGGGTGGAAAGTTGGCCTCAGTTGGCAGGCAAGACCTTTTCACACTTTCCCATTTACTATTTTATCTTTTTATTATTATATTATAATGGAGCCTTCCTTCTTGTAACCAACCATTTCTCCTAATGACTTTTTCTTATATAACAAATCAAAATACATTTTTGTTTAGAATTTATTTATTTTTTAAATACTTTTTTATTAAGAATTTATATGTTGCTCATTTTCACCACAGAATATTTTTCCTTATAAAAAAATAAAAAAAAAAAGAAACTAGGATTCGAATGAAAGAATAAACAATAATAGCCTAATACTATGCCAAGTGCAAATATAAGGAATTTCCAATTATTCCTATAATGACTTTCTCATTTTCCAAAAAGCCAAAGATATTTAAATTGAGCTTTGGTAATTTTGTTGTAGAGCAAGGGCAGTTGGGTAATTGAAAAGTGAGTCTGATAATTGTATTCGCTAGCTATAAATGTGTCATGATCAGACAGCTTCGTCCTTAGCTCAAATCCGTCTTTATTTCAAAATAATAATAAATAAAAAAAAGTCGTATCGCTCTGTTTTCTGAAAAACAAAAATGGAGAGAGACCAAGAGCAGCTGCGGTCTCTAGGGTGCTTTGGCACCATCAAAGAGTCCTTCAAAATCGTGTTTTCATGGAAAAGAATCTTCAGCCACATCACACTAACCCTAATCCTGCCTCTCTCATTCATCTATCTAGCTGAAATCCAGCTTTCAAACCAACTCTCCTCAAAGATCAACACCAACGACCAAACCGATCCCTCACTTGACTATTTCTCCAAGAAGTCGTTCCTCCTCTGGCTCTTCGATCTCGCTTATTGCATCTTCTTTCTGATCCTCTATCTCCTCTCCACTGCCGCCGTTGTCTACACCATTGCTTGCATCTTCACTGCCAACCAAACCACCTTCAAGAAGGTCATCAGCGCTGTCCCCAGAGTCTGGAAGCGGCTTCTCGTCACTTTTCTCTGGACTTTCGTTGTTCTTTTTGTATACAACCTCGTCGGACTCGGGGTTCTGGCTTTGTTGGTTGCTTTTCTTGCAGGTTCTGTGGTCGGAATCGTGGTCTTTGTAGTGATATTCATCGTATACGTGGTGGGGTTGGTGTATATCAATGTAGTATGGCAATTAGCGAGCGTAGTGTCTGTTTTGGAAGAGAAGTACGGGCTCACAGCCATGAAAAGGAGCAGAAACTTGATAAAGGGCAAGATGGGACTGGCAGTGGTCACATTTATTCTCTTCTGCATCATTTTTGGTGGAATTGAAGTTCTTTTCGCCAGGCTTGCGGTTTTGAAATGGTCACACAATTTGGCAATTGCAATCCCAGTTGCAATACTATGCTTGGTGTTGCTGTGCGTGGTGATTCTTTTTGGACTCGTCGTTCAAACAATTATCTACTTCGTCTGCAAGTCGTATCACAACGAAATCATTGACAAGTCGTCCCTCTCTGTTCATCTTGAGGAATATCTTGGAGATTATGTTCGGTTGAACAGGTCCAAAGATGTCCAATTGGAGCAAATGCAATCAAGGGTTTGAATTTGATCTTTTAGCTATGGATTTTTGGTTTGTATAATTATTCCCACGAATTTTCAGTGTGTTCTATATTCTTCATGGCTTTTGTTATTGGCTATGAATTTTATGCTTGTTGATTGTGCATACGATGTAGACGTTTGTTTAAATTTGATAAATGTGTATAAATTTTAATGTTTTTACTTTATATTTAATATTCTAAGGACTTGTATATATTTCATTGTTATATCATAATTAAAATTTTACTTTCAACCATAGATGTTATATAAAAATGAAAAAAAAAAGAAAAGAATAATAATAATAAGAAAAAAAAAAAAAAGCCCTTATACGTTTTATTAGCATAGCCACATGTCTTTTGTCAAAAATGCAAAATCAATCAATAAGAACAAAGATGTTTTTTTTTGGGTTCAAGACATCCAGAACAAGAATTCTTACATCATAAATATAAAATTGTAAATGAGACAATCTAATGTAAGACTGTTATGAGTATATTTTGAACTGTATAAATGGGCTGGTAAAAGCTCAACAAGCTGATCCAATGGATAGACTCGAAAGATAAAAGTCCAACAGATTGATCCAAGGAACTGGCTTAGCATGCAGAAGCCTAGTTCGTCAATGTTTAGCTCGCTGAAGTGATCAACTCGCTATTGCAGTCCGTAGGTCGCAGGTTAGCCATGACTCAACTTACCTCATGCTCAGCTCGAAGTCATCCTAGCGAGGCTCAACACATAGCTTGAAGTGCACATTAAGGGAATCTTTTCAGAAAAGCAACAACTTAAATTGAGAATGAGTCAATTACCAGAATTAAAGATAAAACCAAATTCCTGATTTGGCGGACTATATTTCTTAATTGATAGACATCAGTTTTGGAATTGTATTTAATATGATATTTTTTCCTGTTTTATTTGTACTCAAATTATAACATCCCACGCTACAAATAAAGGTTGAAATTTATTGTAAAGAGACATGAATCAATAATATACTACGACTCTATCGAGATAACCAGAGAAGCAGTCATAGATGTAGACATCTCTTTTGGCCGAACCACGTAAAAACCCCCTGTAGCTGTTATTCTTCTTCTTTTTTCTCTGTTTTCTACTTTGTTATGCGTAATTTGCAAAAACTTCGATCGACCAAATTCACACGTCGACATTTTGACATTAAAAAGAGGGCCCAGACTACAACTTTCTAAGTTTTCAATTGTCATGACAGGAGGAAAAACAACTAGAAGTTCTGATACAGTGGCTGATATACTAGAAAGATAGATGGATCAGCAGTAGCGTGATGTCCAGTCAATGGAGGATGCATTCATGCCCACGACAAGCGCATCTCATATCCCTGCAATCGACGCTACTATGGGTATGCCTCCGCTAGCCCCTTGTCAACCGATACCAATAGTCCCTACGACAGATGGATTACAAGTATGGTATCGGCAGTAGGAAGTGTTAGAAGATATGGTTCTGTAACTTGCAGATGCGGTTAGGACATTGGCATAGGTTCAAGCGCAAAACGCGCCCATACTAGAGGCTACTGTTCGTAGACAAACTTATCAACAATGAGAGATAATACCAGCTGTTGAAAGACCAATCAGAAAGCTATTGTGACCTATAGACTCAACTCGCTCTTCCAACTCGCGTTCAAGAGCTGAGGGTTACAAGGCTCGTGAAGAAGATGAAGTAAACCATCAGCGACGTGCAGAGTCGCACCGAGCTAGAGGCTTATAAAGGGCCAGTTAGGGATACATGGTAGATCGCTACTCTCCAGGTCGCAAGCATGGAGAAGGGTACAACCCTCAAAATCCAATTATAGCAGAGTTCTTTCAGAGGGTTCAACAACTTGAAGCGTGCCCTAGGACAACAAACTAGCATGATCAATATGGGGAGAGGACCCTATTCACTAAGGAAATCGAGACATAGCCTTTCCTTCATAGATTCAAGGTCCTCAACATTTTCCAGTACAATGGAGCTAGCGACCCCTACGACCATTTGAATGCATTCAACGTCCAAATGGATCTCTAGATGAATAACCCGTTGGTTAAGTGTCATGTCTTCCCAGCCACCTTAGGGGACGTTCTATGCACCTAGTTCAAAAGTTTCCTAGCTCGTAGCATAGAAAGTTTGGAAGAATGCAACGAAAATTTGTCAAGTAATACAAAGCTCTGAAAAGGCAGCTTGCACCATCATGTCACCTTGCCATGATCTTTTAGCGGTAAAATGAATCCATTAAGGATTATATTACCAAGTTCAGACGCGAAGTTACCAATGTGGAAAACCCATCAAATGAAAGTGTTTTAACTGCGATCTCAATTGGGCTTTGTAAGGATGAGAAGCTATACGAAAGCATCTACAAATCCCTGGTGAGGGACATAGACGATTTTTATGAACGAGTTGCCAAATAGATCAAATGGGAAGAGACCTTTAGCTATAAGCATTCTAGCTGGAAAGGTGAAGTAGGCAATTCAAACAGACTAAAAAGAAGAAAAAATGGTAAAAACGGAAGTGAATGTCAGAATAAAGGTTCAAACAATCAGATTGCGAAGAATGCCAAGAATGAGCCTAGAAATGAGCGACCTCAACATCAAAGTCGTCATGAATACTACAGTGTCTTGTTAGATACATAAGACATGATCTTTGCAATAGAGAGGAATAGGAAGGACTTTGGGAAGCCCGATCCTATGAGATCTCCTGTTAACCGTAGAGACAGGAACAAGTTTTAAGCCTATCACAATGAAGTCAGGCATAACACTTCTGAGTGTCGAGTATTAAAGGACATTATTGAGGATCTAATTAAAATGGGTCACTTGGAAGACTATGTGGTGCGACTAGTGGACCGACCCACGACCTCAACAGCAATCTCACCCAGCACAATAGTAACGAGGTTCCAACCTCTAACTTATAATTCAATTTTCAAAAGTTAATAAAAACTCCATACTCATCATATTACTTTGTTTTGAGTGATTACTCCATTGATGTCTTTATTATCTGTCATGCTCCAAATTTTATGAGTCATGCTATTTTGCTAATAGGTTCTGACCTATTAGCTCACTATTATGCTAACAGGTTTCGACCTATTAGCTCACTATTATACTAATAGGTTCTGACCTATTAACTCCCTATTATGCTAATAGGTTCCAACTTACTAGCTCATTATTATTCTAATAGGTTCCAATCTACTAGCTCTTTATTATGCTAACAAGTTCTGACCTATTAGCTCCCTATTATGCTAACAGGTTCCGACCTAACTAGCTCACTATTATGCTAACAGGTTCTAACCTCCTAGCTTGCTATTATGAGAACAGCTCCAAAGCACATTGCTATGACAAATGAGGTTACAACCCCCTACATAGCTCGCCAACGCATCGCTATGGTAGGCGAGGTTCCGACCCCCTACATAGCTTGCCAATATTTTGCTATGGTAGTTGAGGTTCCAACCAACTACATATCTCGCAATAACGTTTTTATATTCTATTGACTTAAGTTTTGAATTAAGTTATAATCTGGAGCTACAGCCCATCATGGTCAATGACCTCCCAAGCTTTCATCAGGTTTTATTACCTCTGAACTATATATTGATTTACACATTAATTACTTAGACTTTTCAGTCCACAAGAAATTCAAAAACTTGGAAAAAGTTGATGCGACCAAAGCACAAAACAGTATTAAAATAAAACAAACAGATTCAAAATAAATTTTATTACAAAGAAAGTAAAAATATTTAGTACAATTAACCTTACAAAGCGAGATGAGTAAGAGTCAAAAGAAAAAATTCAAAAAACCAGTTCAACATGGTAAGTTAGTGCCCTGGTCATAAGGGGCTAAGTCCATAAAAGCTGCATCATTGGAAGCTGCATTTGGAGGCTCTGTAGCCTGAGCTATCTCGTCTTGAGAGGTCACAGCAGATATCTCCACATCCAGAAGAACTACATCTAGAATAGTTGAGGACGAGGCAGCTTCCATCTTGTACTTCTCCATCTTCAAGACTGCCTCTTCACCAAAGAATGAGAAGTCTAGTTCGGGATGAACTACCCATAGAGTGATGAGGAAATTACTAGAGGTCATTGACTTCGCCTTCTCTCTAGCTTTAATGACCTACATCTTAGCTTCGTCTTTAACTCTAGCTACCTTCTTTGTTAGAAGAGCAACTCCTGTCTAAGCAACCCCGGCTAGCTATTCAGCAGCTTCAGCTCACTTCTTTGCAACATTTACTTGCTATTCGGCCCTCTTAAGCTCACTTCATACCTTATTCAATTCCTCTTCATGTCAGAAGAGCTTGGCAATGAGGTGAGACCTCGTAGTTGCGTGATCACCCTCCTTAGGAATCAGAACATCCTTTGCCTCTTTTTTTTGCCGCCTCTGTATCCTTGAATCTGGTTAGAAGGAATTGCTCTAATTTTTTGGCTTTCTTAGCCTCCGCAGCCATGAACAAGAACTCGTCCTTCAACTTCTTCAACTCGTTCTCAAGCTTTCTTTTATTGTCCTTAAAAGTTAGAACTTCTTGCCTCTGTTTCATTGCTCTAATTACGGCCTAAAATGCAGCAAGTTAGTGTTTAAACCAAAGTAGGAGGTGAGAGAGGTAAAGGTAGTGTCAATTACCAACATCCTATGACGAGCTATATAATCGGATAAGCCTTCACCTTATAAATTCTCATTATCCAGGTGCTTAGCATGGTTTAGCATGATCTCAAGCCAGTTATAAAAGAGGGAGTTAAAGTATTTTCCTCTTGGTCTGCCTTCAGATCGGGCCCTGGCTTGTGGCTCAATCCTTCCATCCGCAAGCTCGAGCTGTTTACCTTTGCTTGCTCATCGTCTGTTGGTCGGAAGAGAATTAGGCATAGATTTTCTTTTTATTCCCCTACTTGGAACAACTTGAGTCTTGCAAGCAAGAGCTCTTGATTGAACTTCAATCATCTCTAGTTGCAAGGTGGAGATTTGGATTTATAGAGAGTCTGAGGCTAGTACCGAAGAGGGCATTTCGCTAGGAATGACAACTAGAGGGGTTACAAACTAGACAGGACATTTTGGAGGAGACTGTCGAAGGGAGAGCTTCACCATTCCTGGAGCCTGTTGAGGAGTAGGAACTGGAACTGCCTGTGGGACAAGAACTGGTTCTACTTCACCTGTAGCTTTGAACACAGAGGTGACCTCAAATTCACCCCTACTTCTTATGTCCCTCATGTTGTCCAATAACTCGCTATTAAGAGGAGGGGCTAACTTATAGGCCCTGAGGAGTTCGTCATCAAGGGCGTTACTAACCTCATTTGAGTCATAAGCATCCTAAGAATCTCGTCCTCCTCGTCAATAAGAGTTACCCTATCTCCTATCAAGTCTGCGAGATAAAACGAAAAAGTTAAAAGAAAAAAAAAAAGAAGTTTCAGCTCATAGAGGTTAGTTCCTTCTATCCACCTGGGCCAAGAACAAATGAGAAGTTATGGAGCTGCCTAAGGGAAGGACAAGAAATATAAAACCAACTTGATTTATAATCCCCTACATTATATTTGCCCTTCGAACTGCCGTGAGGTAAAAGACCTTTGTAGCTCGTTTGCCGAGCTGCGAGATAGTAAATCTCATCTCGTATTCCGTCTTTCACACCACTAATGCTTTTAATGTTATAGAGGTGGCAGAGGATTTTTAGACTTAGGGGAGGAAGACCATTCCTAATAAAGACCAAGGCTAAAGATGTGAGCTGTGAGTAAGAGTTTGGGGCCAGTTGAAAAGGGCTAAGCTATAGCCTACTCAAAAGGTCGATAAGGTAAGCGGGAACTAGAAATTTAAGTCTATGCCTAAAGTAGTGAGTACTAATAACAACGAACCCTTTGGGAGGATAAGTTACATGGTCACTAGATGTGGGAGACATCACATGACATCCCTTGGGAAGGTGATACTCCAAGGCAATTTCCCTTATCTCCTTATATTTTATCTTTGAGGCATAATGTATGAACACCTCGCGAGCTCGCTGTTCCTCAGCGGCTTGACGGATCATCACGGGGTCTACTTGAGCTACGAACCCCTCAGCAACCTTACCGCTTCAAGAAGTCGCTTCACCAGTAATGTGAACTTCCTCCGAGTCAAGCTCTTCTAAGTTGGACGAGTCATTATCTCCTACCTTGTGTGACCGACATCCACGACCTGAAGACATCTACACATGAAATGGTGCAATTAGGTCGCTACTATCAGACCATGCCCAAAAGTCCTAAGTTTCCTACCAAGAGACTTCTTAGTCTACAAGTCACAAACACCATATATATGTCGCTAAAGCTAAGAGGGGCTTGACCTATAGGCAAACGACCTATGAGCTATGACCTACGGGGTGTATCATTCTACAGCTCGCATGCAAAAAGGTTACAAATAGTAAACAGGTCTCAAATGATCAAACAACAAGATCAAATCAGCAGGGAACGAAAAGTCGCAATCAACAACAAAGCATTTAAAATCAAGAATATAAAGCATTCAAGCAAGTTCTAAATTCAAAAAATGAAAACAAACCAAAAAATCAAGAGCTAAGTGTGAAACTTACTGTAAATGCTCGCTTAAGAATGAAGGATTCCGATCGTCGAAGATGTTAAATCCTAGAAAAACCGGTGCAAGGAAGCAAGACAAAAGGAAAGGATGAAGACTCGGCGTCTGGTTTTGAAAATGACAGAGTAAGAGGGAAAACGAAAAGGCTCCACTCATATAAAGGTGCAAGATTCTAACCCTAGTCATTCGATCTGATGGCAACCCAACCGCCTTAAATTTGACGGTGTAGCGAGTTATGGTTTTTGTCATCATGTGCTGTCAGTTGAGAGACGTGTGCATTAAATGTGCATGATATGAGACGTGCTAGTGGTGTAGTCACTCAAAGAGTCGCCATATGTCAAAGTGATAGGATGGAATGTGAAAAGGCATAGGACGACATGACGTGATGCGTCAGCTTTTACTAGGGGGCTCGAGCTCTCAATCCGTAGAACACACTGAGAGCTGGGAAGCTGATGTTTTGGGTATATTTCGGGCAGTAAAAGCCTAATAAGCTAATCTAATGGATAAACTCGAAAGATAAAAGCCCAACAAATTGATCTAAGGGACTGGCCCAGCATGTAGAAGTCTAGTTCGTTAATGTCTAGCTCGCTGAAGTGATTAGTTCGCTATTACAGTATACAGGTTGTAGGTTAGTCATGACTTAGCTCGCCTCATGCTCAGCTCAAGATCGTCCGAGCGAGACTTAATCCTAGCTTGAAGCACATATTAAAGGAATCTTTCCAGAAAGGCAACAGTTTAAATTGAGAATGAGTCAACTGTCAAAATTAGATATAAAATCAAATTCTTGATTTAGCGAAGTATATTTCTTAATTGATATACATCAATTTTGGAATTGTATTTAATATGATATTCTTTTATGTTTTATTTGTACTCAAACTGTAACACCTCACGCTATAAATAGGGGTTAAAATTCATTGTAAAGAGACATGAATCAATAATATACTGCGACTCTGTCGAGATAATAGAGAAGCAGTCGTGGACATAGATATCTCTTTTGGCTGAACCATGTAAAAACCTCTTGTAGCTATTCTTCCTCTTCTTTCTTCTTTGTCTTCTACTTTGTTTTGCTCAATTTACAGGTATTGGGTTAAGAACTTCGGTCGACTAAATTCACGTGCCGACAAAGACTAAGATAATAGAGTTTGGAAGTTTGTTAAGTTTCGTATACCCAATAACTTGAGATAGAATTGTAAACGAGACAATGAGCTCTCACTTTGCAGCTAGTTGGACTTTTTATGAACAGCCTCTAGGCTTTTATTTTTCATAATTTCATTTTTCGTTTTGATCATAATTTTTCTTAAAAATTGTCCGTGAGCTTGGATACTAGTTTTTTGGTCCAAAAATCAAGAAATAGGCTTTTGACTCAATCTATTGGACGAAGTTTCTTGATAATTAAATGGAATTTAGTTTTAAGCCCCAAAGAGCCCATAAAGATCATGAAGAAAATAAGTGAAAGGCCAACAAATGATTTGGTTAAATTTTGTAATTTTAAAATTAAATTTAGGTCATTGAAACCAAAACCATTCCCACACATGTAGTTAATTTAATTATTTTTCACGATATGAATGTATAATTAAATAATACGTACATGCATTAAAAATATGTCATATAAAATTAGGAAGTGTCTACCCTTTGCATCATAATATGACATACATTATTTGTATTTTTGTATTTAATTATTAAATTGTTTATTAGTATAAATAGAGAAAATAATACATAGAATGCCTTTAAAATAATCTAAATTCATTTTAGTATAAAATCCTAAGTCTTCAAATTAGAAATTTGATTTCAATAATTGACATTCATAATGTGGATTAGATTTTGATTAGTTAAAATCAGGTACTTTTATATTAATTTTGGTCTTTATAATTTTGATTATTTAGATTAGATATATAAAATGAATTAGATTTTTAAGCATTAAAAATCAAGTAATTCATTACGTGTTAATAAGTTTCAATGTAAATTTCTAGTAACATAGATTATCTTCTTAGCTGTTAATAATTTAAGATGATGACTAATAAAATTAAATAGAAAACTCTAACACTAAAATAATGAGTAGGAGAGGGATATATCACAATATATTATATAGTCTTTATCATTAGTTTAACACTATGAGACTTAAATGGCACCTCAAGATAGCTTTGTTATCGTTCCTTTAAGGATGGTGTCTATTTAGGTTAATCAAGGTTGACTTCCTAATGGATAGGATTCATAGATATATCTTGAGATTACCCTACCCTTACGGTGACAATTCTCTAGTTAAGTCTATGAAATCTGAAATGATGGGTTACACCCATTAAGGAAATAATTAATTGTTAACTATCTTCTTAATCGAAAAACCGTAGTCGAATATTATTGGAATAAGAGTTATTTTGTTATATTATTTGATTGAAAATGTCTCAGTCTAACATACAAATATTTGACTTATCTTATAGCGACATTTATTTGTGGGATGTTAGATTATCGAGGCATAGTAATTGTTTTTGTGGGTTTTTCATCATTCATTATTCTTGCATCATGCATCACGTTTAATTTTGTGACAAAATTACATTATATTAATTTTTGTAAATTGATATCAAATGAATTTTATTTTACTTACTTTCAACTATAGTACCTCCATTAGTTTCCATTCTTGCTAATGATAAACTTAACAGGGACAATTATGTAAAATGTTAAAGTAACATGAATGCAATCCTGGTCTATGAGGACCTTAAGTTTGTCTTGACTCAACCATGTTTTCCCCAACCAGCAAAAAATGTTGAACGTGTTGTGCACAAGGCCCATGAGAAATGGGTCACGACCAATGAGAAAGTCTGTTACTATTTGTTAACAGGGATGTCCTAGGTGTTTGCTACCAAGTATGAGTCAATGACAACAATAACTCAGATGTTGGAGTTATTACAAGGGCATGTTTGGGCAACCTTCTGAGCAATAACACAAAAGTTGTTTGTGTGTTATGACTGCTAGGATGAAAGGGTGTTCATTTATTCAAGAGCATGTCTTAAAAATGATAACTCACTTTAACACGGCTGAAAGTCATGGCACGGTGATAGACGAGTGTAGCCAAGTGAGTATGATACTGAAAACTCTTTCGAAGAGTTTCAAGCAGTTTAAAAATATTTATGTTATGAATAAGTTGATTTATTCATGTAATTGCTTAATAAGCTTGCTACTTATAAGTCCTTACTCACACAATTGCTTAATGAGCTTACTATTTATAAGTCTATGAATAAGGACAAGAGTAAAGCTGGTAAGGCAAATGTTGTTGAGTCTTTTTTTTTTTTTGTTAAAAAGAAGAGAACAAGAAACACTGGAAAGGTTAAGGATAAGCCCAAAAAGCAATTTACCAAAAGAAAAGCAAAAATGGCTCTAAGGCCACCAAGCCTAAAAGAAAGTGTTTCCATTGTGGCTTGGGTGGGTATTGGAAAAGGAACTATCCTAAGTACCTCAAGGAGCTTTAAAAGAAGAAGATAAAAGATAAATATGATTTACTGGTCATTGAATTTGTTTTTAATGGGGATGATTATCCACTTGATAGTTGATTCAGGAGACACTAACCATGTTTGTTCTTCTCTGCAGTTGATTAAGTCATGTAGGCAGCTTAATAAAGGCAAGTTCACTGTGTGTGTCGAGATTGGGGAAGTCATTTCAACAATGGTAGTGCAAGAAGTTAGACTTCATTTTAATAATAATTGTTTTATTGTAATGAACAATGTTTACTTTATTACTTGATTTAAGTGAAATTTGATTTCTATATCCAAACTTTGGATGCTAATTATTCTATTTCTTTTTACAATAAATCAGTTATTAATAGTTTGAAAATTTATTCAGAGATACAAGAAAATAATTTATATATGTTAAGACTGTTGACGCATAACCAACTGCTTAATGCCAAAATGTAAAAGGTTGAAAACCAAAAATAAAACAATAAAAGATTTCTCAAAACGATGACACAAATCATTGAAATCTAAGACTTACTCATATCAACCTTGACATATTAGATAGACTTGTAAAGAGCAAACATTTAAGTGAGTTAAAAATTGAAACTTTACCTATTTGTGAATCATGCTTAGAAGGTAAAATGACCATTTTAGTGGCACAGAGCTTAAAGCAAAAGAATCGCTAAAACTTATACACTCAAACATGGGTTACGGGTATTAAGCAATGGGCTTAGAGCTAAAAAACCGTTGAAGCCTACACATATTGGAAAAGGATTTTTCAACCTTAAACATTTCAATATTAAGAAGTGGATTATGCATTAATAATCTTAACACATCTAAATTATTTTCTTGTATCATAGAAAAATTTTTCAAAATATTTCTAGAAATAATAACTCATTTGTTATCAAAATAAATAAAATAAGTAGTATCCAGATGTTTGGATACATAATTCAAATTCCCTTTTAAATCTAGAAATAAAATAAACATTATTTATTGCAATAAAATAATTATTATTAAAATGAAGTCTAACTTCTCTCACAATTGTTGTTGAAACGACTTCTCTAGTCTCAACTTGCACGATGAACTTGCCGTCATTAAGTTGCCTACATCAGTTAATCAACTATAAAGAAGAACAAATATGAATAATGGCTCCATAATCAATTATCCAAGGGGATGAATCATCTTCCACTAAACAAGATTCAATAATTAGCAAATCATATTTACCTTTCATCTCCTTCTCTTCGAGCTCCTTAAGGTACTTAGGATAGTGACTTTTCCAATGCCATCCAAACCACAATGAAAACACTTTTCTTTGGTCTTGGTGGCCTTAGAGCCCTTTTTGCTCTTCTTCTAAGTAGCTTGCTTTTTAGGCTTAACTTTGGCCTTCTTAGTGTTTCTTTTCCTCTTCTTTTTAGCAGAAGAACACTTAGCAACATTGCCCCACCAGACTTAATCTTGCCCTTATTCATGGACTCATAAATAGTAAGCTTATTAAATAACTATATAAGTAAGTTAACTTATTCATAACATAGTTGCTCTTAAATTACATGAAACTCTTCGAAAGAGTTTCTAGTATCATGCTCACTTGGCTATGCTCATCTATCACCCCACCATGGCTTTCAATCATGTTGAAGTGAGTCATAATTTTCAAGACATGCTCATGAACAGATAAACCACCCTCATTTATCCAAACAGTCATAACGGCACAAATAACTTTGTGTCATTGTTGCTCAAAAGGCTACCTAAACATGCCTCGCAATGACTCCAACATTTGAGTTGTTCTTGTCATTGACTTATGCTTGGCAGCAATCACCTCGGACATCCTTACTAACAAGTAGCAACGAGCCTTCTCATTGGTCATGATCCATTTCAAATGGGCCTCGCGCACAGCACGTCCAGCATTATTTGCTGACTAGGAAGAACATAACCGAGTCGTGACAAACTTAAGGTTCTCACAAACCAGGACTATATTCATATTACTTTTTCATTTTACATAGTTGTCTCCATTAAGTTTATCATTAGCAAGAATGTAAATTATGGAGATATGACAGCTAAAAATAAGTAAAATAAAATTCATTTAATATCAATTTGCAAAAATTAATATGATGTAATTTTGGCACAAAATTAAACGTTATGCATGATACAACAATAACCTAACATGCTACAAATAAATGTCATCATAGGTTAGGTCAAATATTTGTATATTAGACTAAAACATTCTCAATCAAATAATATAATAGAATAATTATTATTTCTATATTATTCGACTACTATTTTTTCAGTTAGGACGATAATAAAAAATTAATTATTTCCTTTATGACTGTAACTTATCGTTGCAGATTCCGTAGACTAAACTCAAGAATTGCAACCTTGGGGTAGGTCAATCCCAAGATACATGTAGGAATCCTATATGTTAGGAAGTCAATATTGATCAACTTAAATGGACACCATCCGTAGGGGAAAAATAACAAAGTCATCTCTAGGCATCATTAAAGTCTCACGGTGTTAAACTAATGATGGAGACAATGGAATTTATTGTCATATATCCATCTTCCACTTATTATTTCAGGATTAGGGTTTTCTATATAATATTCCTTGTCATCATCTTAAATTATCAACAGTTAAGAAGATCATCTAAGCTACTAGGAATTTACATGTTACTAGAATCTAAAACCTATAAACGGCTAATGAATTACTAAATTTTTAACACTTCAAAAACTAATTCATTTTTTATATGTAATCTAAATAATCAAAATTACAAAGATTAGAATTAATATGAAATTGCTTGATTTTATCTAATTAAAATCTAATCCACATTATGAATGCTAATTACTGAAATCAAATTTCTAATTTAGAAACATAGGATTTTATACTAAAATCAATTCAAATTATTTAGAAGACATTCTATGTATTTATTTTCTCTATTTATACAAATACACAATTTAATAGTATATTAAAAATAATACATAAGATGTATGTCATGTTATAATGCAATGAGTAAACACTTCATGATTTTACGTGACATATTTTTACTGCATGTACACGTTATATGGTTATGCATTCATTTCATGAAAAATAACTAAATAAACAACATGAGTATGACTAGGTTTTTTGGTTTCAACAATCTAATTTTAAGATTACAAAATTTAACCTAGAAATTCCTCGGCTTTCACTTGTATTGTTCAAGGGCTTGATGGATTTTTTTGGGCTCAAAATTAAATCCAATTTAATGACCCTCATCCAATGGATTGGGCTAGAAGCCTGTTTCTTGAATTTTGGACCCAAAAAGTACTATCCAAGCTCACTAACAACTTTTGAAAAAATTACGATAGAAACTAAAAACTGAAATTATGAAAAACAAGAGCCTTGGGATTGTTTGTAAAACGTCCAACTAGCTAAAAAGTGAGAGCTCACAAGCCCACTTGATGCATGCCAAGAACCAACAAAACACACTAGAATTGGATGTTTTTGTGTGCAATAAGAGTGGTGCCACGTATGTAGAACTTTTGTGCACGGATTTGCACCACACTGTCGTGTGCAACATGTGCACCCAGTGCACATATGCCGCACACGGCTTAAGTGCAAATGTAGGTGCAATTTTGCACCGACTGAACAGAGACAACTAGGTGCAACTTTTGCACCATTTTCACTTTGTTCAATCGCACAAGCCCACAGCCATTTGAGCGCACCAGTCCAGCCATTCAAGACAGACAGACCAATCACACAAACTATACAACATCTTGTACTGTCCAGCTTTTTGGTCAACATTAGTGCCTATTAGTTGAACCGCTTATGCACTAACCACACACTGTAACTAGCTCAAATCAGATTTCTATTTTTAATTGCAATTCTTTCTCAAACATAGGAACAGATATTAGCCTTGTTGTCAGCCCGTTATGCATCAATCTTCAGAAAACTTAGCAATGATTACAGAAATTCATAAAAAGAACTAGCCACAAATGGCTTACAACAGCAAGCAAAATAAAATAATCAAAAGTTACAAAGCTAAATAACCATATAATTAATGATCACACCATGCAATAACTCATTCATCATTCATGAATTAAAAAATATATATATAGCATGCCAATAATCCAATAAAAAAATAATAGTGCCTTTTCAATTACATAAAAAATCAATACAAAAGATAATATTTTTATAAATGTTGACGTTGAAATTCAGTCGACGAGTATTCAATGCCCAATACCTGCAATCAATGTAAGAAAATATAGAAATCGAGAAGAAAATAATAAAGGACCAAAAACCAAACAAGAAGACAGAGGATTTTTAACGTGGTTCAGCAAGTGTGCCTACGTCCACGACTGTCTCTCTAAAATTCTGTAGAGTGACAATATGATATTCAATGTGTTGTTTACAATCGTTTTAACCCCTATTTATAGGGGAAGTATTGTTACAATTCAGGAAATAACAAAATAGGAAGAGAATCATGAATTAATTACACTTCCTAATCTGTTTGAATAAAATCAGGAAACTGTTCCTTAAAATCCGAGATAACGTTGACTGAATTTGAATTTGAATTAACTTCCATATCTGGTGAGAGAATCACTATTTGATTAGGTAACTGTCTGTTCTGGAAGATATTGCATTAATTGCGCTCTGGGTGGACTGCCGTTTATGGCGACCTCAAGCTTGAGCTCGTTGAGAAGCGAACAGCGAGCTGTGCTTATTGTGAATGGTGGAATGGGCTACGACCTGGCTGTGAGACGAGCTCGTTACTGTGAGCTGAGAAGATTGCTGGGCGAGCTGTGGAGCTCGCTGGGCTTAGAGTTGAAATATGGGCCTTGTCTGATGGGCCTTGATTGGGTTGACTTTATTGGGCCTTCTATTGGGCCTAAGTTGGGCTTTTACCAGCCCATTTAATGAGTCCAGAAAATACATATAACATTAGCCCCCTAGTTCTCAGTTCGTTATGCGAAGTGGGAGCTCGAGCTCACTGGTAAAAGCTGGCTTCTTTGGTACGTCAACTTGAATAACTACTTTCGCGCCCTTACAAATTTTGTCTTTTCAGTTTTGACACATGGCGGTCATGCATGAGGTAATTGAAACGATGCTGGCACGTCCTTTACACGCGCATTTAATGCGCACGTCTTTCAACTGACGGCTGTATGATTACAAGGCCGTATCTTGCGCTGCACCATTGGATTAATGACGGTTACATAATACAGAGATCTGACGGCTGGGGTTCGAGCTCGTCTGTCTATATAAACTGGTGGAGCCTCCTTCATTTTCTTTTTTACCTGTCATTTTCTTTCGAAGCAACCAAGCAACCAAGTTCAGAAAACTTGTTGATTTTTCGGAAATCAACACTTCCAGTTGCTATTCTTACCATTACATCAAGGATTCAAGGTAAGCCTCTGATTTCTTTCTTCAAACGTTCAGTTCTTTTGTTTATTTTTGTTGAATTGATATTTGTATTGTGCCTGCATTATGCCATTCTTGTGTATGTGATGGTTTGAATATACCATGTTCTTGATATTAAACTGTTGCTGTTGAGACTTTGTCATCAGTGTGTCTAAATGGTTTGATTACGTCATGTTGTTGAATCTCCATTGTTTTGGGTTTTTGTTGAACATGACTTTTCGAATTCTGTTGATTTGATCTTGTGGCATATTTGTTTGCGAACTGATTACTGTTTATGGCCTGTTATGCATGCAATCTGTAGAATTAGGCATCTGTGGACCATTAACTCGCAGGTCGTTTATTCATAGGTCGAGCCCCCGATTGCATGAATAATCTGTAAAATAGGAAACTTAGAAAATTTTTAGTATTTTAATAGCCTGCCTGCTGCGACTTGATTATATCTCTTTTTGCATAGATGTTTTCAAGTGGAGCTTGTAGTGCTGGTGAAGCATCTCAGGGTGGAAAGCAAGCAAAAACTCAGCAGCGAGCTGAAAAGGAAACTCACAAAACTCAATAGTGAGCTAAAGAAGAAAGGGAAGCTCGCAAAACATTCGCTCGCCACCCGTCCTCCATATAAGTCTCCGAACTGGAAAGGATTGCTCTTCAGTTCCATATTCCCAGAGGTTGCCACGTGATGTCACCCACTTCAAAGAAACATGCAGCTTATCCTCCGCAAGGGTATATTGCTGTCAGTACTCAGCATCTGGAACACGGGCTGAGGTTCCTAGTTCCTTCTTACTTAATCAGGTTTTTAAACGCTGTCAAGCTCGCTCCGTTCCAGTTAACACCGAACTCATATGCCCAGCTGACCTCGCTGGCTCTGGTCTTCCTCAAGAACGGCCTTCGTCCTCCAACTCCAAAAATAATCCAAAATTTTTACAATATCAAGGCTTTGAGTACAAAGGCCGAGAAAAACCAGACGACATCTATTACCTCACAGCTCGCCCGTCGGAATACAAGGACCTCTTGCCCCAGGAGGAAGCAAAGGGCAAGTCCAATGTTGGGAAATATAAGGAGAGTTGGTTCTATGTCTCATGCCCTTCTCTTGCACGTCTCAAAAACTTCAGTTTCGTTCTGGAACCAGGTATGCAGCGGAGAAACTCTAGCGAGCTAAGCAAAATTTTTTATTTTATTTTTATTTTTTATTTTTTGATGATTT